>JACAXG010000032.1:456852-569987 GCA_018881555.1 Amblyornis subalaris | reverse complement strand
CTTCCTCCTTCTCCTTCTCCTTCTCCTTCTCCTTCTCCTTCTCCTCCTTCTCCTTCTCCTTCTCCTTCTCCTTCTCCTTCTCCTTCTTCTCCTCCTTCTCCTTTTCTCCTTCTCCTCCTCCTTCTCCTTCTCCTCCTTCTCCTCCTCCTCCTCCTTCTCCTTCTCCCAACACTTAGTAGAGAGTTAAGAAAAATATTAAAATTTAACACTTACATAAACAGCATAGCAGCATCATTTTCCTTTGCTAGTAAAATATTCAAGGGTTTATTTTGGAGACCACAAGTTTTAACTGACCTGGCCTCTTGGTACTGTGAAAGCCAATGAAAATATAAGACACAATGCTTTAAAATCTGCTCTGTGAAGCATTTGAAAGACTTGATTTTGTAGTTTTAGCTTTGACCTCAAAGGTGTAACTCTTTGGGATAAAAGATCTGAACTTAAATGTCAACACGCAACAGTTTATAGGGGCACTAGGAATGGGATTTAGCTGCCTGCATGTAGATGTTTTGTGCCACTTGTGATGCCCTGGGTTACCGAAGGCATCTTCACATTACAAATAATATCCTGGAGGGAACCTACAGTGATTTAGCTCAGTCTAAAGCAAAAATCAGGTGTCCATAGGTAAGTGTCTACAAGTACCACACATGTCTTAACTCTTGCTGTAACGGAGAGAACTGTTAGGGATCAGTTCTGTCATAGGCATATTGTTGCCCAGCTTACTTCAAATGTCCAAGGGATGCCCGAGCTGTTTGCATAGGGTTGGAAGATAGAGATACCCATACCCTTCTGATCTGGCAGATGGAAACCAGGTGCAATATCCAAGGGCATCTAATATAAGCAGAAGCCTGCTGATTTTGGCAAGATGTGGGAAGTGAGGAGGAAGACGTTGGTGTTAGACAGACGTGCTGAAATCCCCTCAGTAGCCAGCTCTTGTCACTGTCTCTATATCACATAAACAGTTGACAGAATGTATTGACACTTTCCAGTGCAAAAATTGTCTCAGTGTTACTGTTTCCCAACAGTTTAAAGTGTTGACACCCRAAATGATGGATCTCAAAGAGAGAGAGGGAAAAGAGGATGCTGTGAAGGAAGGGGGGACAAAATAAATGTGGCAAAGAGAAATTGTGGGCATAGTCTCTGGCACATCTGCGAGTGGAAAGAAATCCAATCTGAATGAACTCTGGATGACGGAGGACGGGGACAGGGTTGGGAAGGTGGCTCTCTGAGCCCAGAGGTTCTGGGGAACATGCTGATATGTGGGTCACAGTAGGACTGATGATATGTGAGGATCCTGAGGAAAATCAATACAGGAGATGGTGGGATAGAGGCTGGAGGAGAGGGGTCTGCACTGGCTATACTTCTCATGATAAGCAGCACCAGGGTGTGTTTGCTGGCCCCAAAGTCAGCTGGCACCTTTAGGGTACAACCTTGTTGTTAAACACTCTCTGACTTTAAACAAGAAAAARTACATTCAAGATTCCTATTGGGAATATTTCTGTGCAGAGCTAGTGCCTGTGTCCAGGCAGCACTGGAGCAATGCTAACTGAGTGGCAACAACACCAAGAGGCACTATTTCAGTRACAGCCTTGTGCCAAGGCTCAGATCTCTGCCCTGGTACATTTGACTTAGTAAACAATGTTTGTATTATCCATTCCCGACAGCTTTTCCCAATGGCCACTTTGGATGCAGCCCTCTTTTGGGTGCCAGGCAAGTCCAGCTACAGATATAGGAGCTGCTCTGTGCTGCTTGCCCTGGARGCTGCAGAACACTCCTCACATCACATATCCCCTTCCTACCCATTTATGCTGCAACCACAGCTTAACTCCTGCCTGCAGCACTGGCCGGATTTCAGGTCTTTGCACACCCAGAAGAGCCCTGAACAGGGTGAAAGTCAGAGCTGTAGCATCTGAAAATGGGAACAATAAGCACCATTAGGACCTACTTGTAACCTTCAAAGAGAAGATACCAAACTATCCCTTAGAATGTCAGAATTTCATACAGAGAAGCCCAAAAGTTAACTATCCCAGGCTCTACTTCATCCTTTTTCATAAAATTGACCTGTGCAGCAATTAGAAGTTTTATTTCAAAGAGGATTTTAATGTTTCAAAATATATTAATTTTTTTGATTCACCACAAAACAAAGCCTTATTCCATGAGGTGATCGCAGATTTTTGGACCCAAAAGGATCTGTGGCTTTTAGGACRGTCTGGTTTCCACAATCTGAGTCAATCTATCAGTAAGTTTACCCGTAATGTTTGGTCTGTGACAGTCCTGGAGAAATGTCTAGGCAGGAAGCCAAACAAGCTTTCATCAAAACATTTCCAGATACCTGGAACAACATTGTCTGTGATAAACAGTCTTTACAAATGGTTTGATTGTGATCAAATGACAAATGAAGTCAGAATACCTGAGTATTTCTGAGTACTTCTGCTCCTGATTAGTAAATCCACTCGTGTCCTTCCCAGGTCCATAATTTCATTCCTTCCATTTTCTAGACAGAAAAAGAAAAGTGCTGCCTTCCCACCACTTTGTTTACTTCTCCCTGGCTTCCTAAATTCTTTTTCCTCTGATAATTTTCTGGATTTTTTCTAACCCCATTATGTATTCTCAAATCTACTGTCTCCTGAATTCTTCAGTTGTCTGGGAGGAATCATCGTGAAATCTCAATTCCTTTAAGCTCAAGTCTATATGAATTTTCAGCATACAGAAGCCATCTGTTGGTTCCAGATAAAGAATAGTGTTCTTGGTCCTCTGCTGGATCATTTATTTGTTATCCTTAAAGCAGAAACAAGGACACGAGGGCATCTTCTACAGCCAAGCTTGTTACTCATATGATGCCTCATCAACTAAAAAAACGAATCTGAAATATCTCAACAGTGTATTTTTTATCAAACTAGAGTAATTTCTGTTCGTCTTCAGTTATGGTTAGAGGCACCAATTGCAGATAAAGACAGCACTGGCCAGGTGTGACATGAGCACAGGAGGAGGTGGTGGCAAAGCTCAAGGCCAGGGTAGTACGTGACCTGCTGAAGGCTGGAGGGAGAGTGTGGGCTTAAAAACCCGAGAGGTCAGGAGAACAGTTGGACACTTTCCTTCTGCAATGAGCCCATCTGGGTCAGATAAGGGATTTACAGCCTCTCAGCTGATTGAACTTCGTCTTGTTTTGTCCTGAGGAGGACAGATTCTTACATAAGCAGCAACCCTGGAGGTGATTGGGACATTTGTAAAGGCATATCATTTGTAAAAGCAAAGCCACATTTTTTCTTCTTGCCTTAAGTTATCTCCGGGTACTTACAATAGGTATATGGATTGTGTGCAGTCCGACTTTTTCTCAAGGTAGCTTTGAAGTTTCTTGCCTTTTTTCAGACCTGAAGAAAGGTTTAAGTATCTGAAAGTTTCTCGATTTTACTTCAGTTAATTGAAAACACAATCTTCCCCCACCCTTTTCTTCTCTCTTATTATCACTAATAAATAATTATTGGAATAATGGTTAAAAAAGGCAAAAAAATCCCAACACAAAAAGCCCCAATGTACTTTATCTTTTATCTAGTTCAGAACTAACACTTTTCCACATAATGTGCCATAATTCCCTCTGGAGCTGTGCTTTGATTCTTGGTACCCTTGTTTTCCTCTTACATGCTGAGCTTTCTGCTAGATTACAAACCTACAGCAAAACTAGTGTTTCCAGTCTCAGCCAAAGGTCTTCTTACTGGTTATCACATAATTGTGTTTTTTAGAGACACAATCCAAGCCAGAAGCATCACCCGAAGGAGAAAGTGGATGGCACCCTGACTACTGCTCTAAAAAAGCAKGAACTGGTTGATGGGATTACTGGACCAATGAAGCAGTGTCTGAACTTAGTTCAAAAAGCTGAAGAGAAATATTTGAATTTCAGAAAATCACATGTTGTGAACAAAAACCAGAAACAAAACCAGATCAAAATGCAGTAATTAAATATATCTTATTTTCCAGAACCTTCAGTTTGATGGAAATGTCAGTATTGTGTCTGAATCAGAATATCAAAGCAAGGGGGTGAGGACTTGTGTACAATCAAATCTCCAASTATCTTAACTAGTCTGTACTCATGAAGCTCACTCTGCTCCCCTGAAGTGTTCCCTTATGTAGATCAATAGTAGTTGCCCCTTGGCAGTTTTTTTCCACATTTTTTTGCTTCATTGCTGTAGCAAAACTGAAGTGCTGCAAGCATGTAATGTTTACATGAAAGCTTATTCCTATGATAAACATTCTGTAGTTGTACAAACTGTAACCTGTGCAGTAAATTCACATATCCCATATTTTTCCAATGGAATTGACATTGCATTATTTATGCTCAGCCCTCCCAGTATCAAAACCAGCTCAAGCCCCCACACTTCCATTTTGCTGCACTGACTTCAGGCATTCAAGCAGCCTTGGAAAAATGCTCAAATTTCACTAGGTTCCTTCTTATTTATAACACATTCTTATTCACTTTTTTAATGCATAAGGACCTTGAAGAATAGCTAAGTAGATCAGATCACTAATTCCAGTGAGCTAAGAAAATTAATTATTTTCTCCTGTATTTTCTAATTTGAGCTCCTTGTTGGCCTACATAAAATTTTTGCCTGATGTTTTTTATAGTCAACAAGGTCAGGGATAACTGTAGCCGATAAACAAAGAAGCAAACTATAATGCAACAGTAATAGTTAGAAAGATTAATGCTAGTGCTTGAGTGCTCCCAGCAAGATTAATTTTCATGAAAACATTAATTATTCCTTTTTCTAGGTCCAGTGCAAGTTGAGTAAATGCTGTGCTGATCAACCTTGAAGGTTACAGAGGTCGATGCAGCTCTCTGATGAGCCTGTGTGTGTCTGAGACTTTGAGGAAATCACACGCGGTCTGAAGTCTCCTCAGTAGAGGCTCTTGCTGTTGTGGTTCCTGAGATCATAGAATCATAGAATCATTGCAAAAGATCATAATCATAATGTGTCACGGCGTGGCCTCRTCCAGCTGGAGGTCAGYGGCCGCAACTTTCCTAGAAGCTTCACGCTTGTCCGGTGGTGCTTCGGTGCGGCGTGTGACAGCTGGTGGGAAAGGCACAGTGCCGTGCCTTCCACCCGCTAATCCCACCAGCGCAGGTGGCTAAGCAGGCAGTCACACAACCGACACTTTAAGACGGGAATAAAGAGTTGGAGGTGGACTCTCCTTATGGTGTTCCACAGAAGGTCTTTATTCTTGAAGGGTCAGGGAAGGAGAGCCAAAAGAATAGGGTGACACAAGGTTTTATACAGYACAGACAAGGGGTGGAGTGAACACTGAGGGCCAACCACACTAGGGTTAGGGGGAGGAGAAAAGGTGGGGTAGCAGTACACAAACCAATAAGGGTAGGCAAGGGGAGGAGCAGGGGAACAAAGCCAATGGGGCATGGAGTGAGGGAGAGCATTCTGGAACATAACCATATACAGAACATAGATTGACAAGGATATACCAAATGAATGGAGGAGAACACTACTTCAAGGCCTGGGTGAGAGAGACTTTCCTCCTTACCACAATCTAGGGGGAGATCCTTGGAGCCTTTACTTAAGACAACACCTGGGCTCCCTGGCCCCACTGGCTCCTCGGTTACTTGTGTGGCTGGCCTATCCTCTGCAGCATCTCCAGCTGCAGGTCAAGCCACCACCATAACAATGTTTTAAAAGACCTCTAACATCAACTTCACAACACTTTGGATGCTGATGGTGTCCACTGCTCCCTGTGGATTCATTCTTCCCCAGAAGATGGATTTCTCTCATCTGAAGTTGGAGAACTACCACAGAGCTGCCTACACTTGAGATTTAGATTAGATATGGGAAGAAACTCTTTACTGTGAGAGGGGTGAGGCACCGGAACAAGTTGTCCAGGGAAGCTGTGGCTGCCCCATCCCTGGAAGTGTTCAAGGCCAGGTTGGACTGGGCTCTGAGCAACCTGGTTTAGTGGAAGCCATGTCCCTGCCCAAGGCAGGGGGCTGGAATGAGATGATCTCTAAGGTCCCTTCCAACCCAACCCATTCTGTGATTACATGATTCTATGACCTCTCCTCAAATCCTCTCTCCAGGCACAAAGCAGCATGTCCTTTYGGAGTGCTGTCCATCTGACCTGCCTTAGGAGGAGTTGCATGGCCAAGTGCATTGCCCGGGTCTCTGCTTGCAGAGAGGGGCTGCAGTGGCTGCCTCAGACACAGATAACTCTGGCCTGAGCCAGGGGAGTTTTGGGACCATGCAGGACCACAAGGGTGGGCAGCAGAGTTCCCACAGGCTGACGGAGCCAGCCCGTGCTGTCAGCAGGGTAATTGGGCACAGAGAGTAGAGGCCCAGCCCAGCCACAGATCTGCTCTGGCCGGGCCACACAGTGCTGCATCATGTGCAACTTCATGGTTCAGGAACCACTTTGAACAACTCTTCACTTTGCTGCAGGTTGCCTGATGTCTGTTCTGACCCAATATACCAGCACTTGGCACACTATCGCTGCATGCAAACACTCTTCTATTTTGCCAGTGCTATCAGCTTTTGTGATTTTAGGACAAACTTACTCATATTTACTGTTTTCCTTTTGTTTCCCTGAAGGTTCCATTTTTAAATGTCCTGCTGCATAAATAACTGAACTTTCACTTTGAGATAAAATGCAGTCTTCTGACACRGGGAAATATTTGAAAATTCAGTTCCACAGAGCATCAATCCAGTTAAACAAACAAAGAGACAAGTCACAAAAAACCCAAGCCCCTTGTATTATTTCAAATAGTAAATAAAAATTATTCTTGTTTTTTAGGGGGAGCTGTTTCTCTCTCAGGAGTCTTGGTTTTTACTAGTGATATGATGCTCTTTTGATCTTTATTTTTTTTTCTAGCCATTACAGGAAAAAGAAAAAAAACCACCAGTTTTCCCTTAGAGACAGACCACAAATCCTGACGTACCATTCCTTTCCAAGGTTAAATTCATCAMCTCTTTTCTCTGTGATTTTCATTGCAAGAGCCAAGGGCATAAAATTTCCCCGAGATGGACCTGGCTGTGCTGCACTTCCCTGCACTGCTCTTCTCCACGGCTCTTCGCTATTTATCCCTCCTGCCCTTCTGTACTCTGATGGTTCCAGGAGATGTTTCTGGCAGTTGCAGAAGGTTCGGTGCCCTGCAGTATGCAGGGACAGGATGAAAATAAAAAGACCATCTGCTTTCTGCAGCTTTGGTCACTTAAGCAATGGTAAGCATCCCTTCCTCCTGGTTCATCGGAAAAGGAAAGCGTGGGAGCTGGAATGGGTGGGGGATGCTATTTCTGCCAGTGTTAGGTACTGAATGTGTGATCACCTACCAGGACATATGGCAATCACTTCCTGCAGCTCATAATATCTCACACGAATATTTTCTCCTCTAGAACCACCGATCTTTTGACTCTTTCCATCAAGAGAAATAAAGGAGAAGACCACTTAGCAGCTGCTCTCTCCAATCTGTATTCAAATGCTGATTGTAACTAAGTAAGTTTGTCTTGTCAAAATGCTTTTGAGCATGGAAGAAGCTACTGCCAATATTTTCCTGGCAGTATCTGAGCCTTGCCCTACCTGTGCTCGGGATTTTAGATTTCTGTCATGGTAACCTGAACAAARGAGCACCAGTTGGCAGAAAAACTTCTAAACTTCGTTGTTTGGGTTTTTTTTTTAATTTTAGTGATATGATTTGCTCTCTCCCTTCCTTCCTACTTTCACCCAGGTATCATGTCTCTTCCCTATGTAATATCCCAAATTTAAAGGACTTTAAAACTGATGGAAAGGACCAAGGCTTTACTCCATGTGACACCTTTTGAAATGTTAATTTGAAAGGGACAAATACTCTCAATTCGAAAAAAAGTGCCAAGCCCTTTGGGTATGATCCCCTAATTAAAGTTTGCTCTGATGACATTGTTTTGCATATTTTGTGATTGGATCTGATGCTGATAGATTTGGGATAGGCTGTAGTTTCGGATGAATAGGGCAGAAATGAAATTATCTCCTTTCTACATTTGCAATTTAAATAAATCTCGGCAGAATTAATTGCTTGTGGTACAAATACTTTTTTTCTAAGTTGTAACTGTATTCATGAAGGCTGATTCCCACCTCAGCTGCACGCTTTCTCCAGTAGATGAGTCTCTTTGAGAAAAAATTATTTGCAAACCTCATTGTTAGTACCAATGAAATGAGCAAAATAGACCTTTTCCCTAATTTTTTTTTTCATCTTTGCATCTTTGGAAACTTTGAAAATTTTATTTACATATTTTAATGTTGTCTCACCTGTTAGATGGAATCCTATAAGGAGCTTAGAGCATTCTCATCTGAGCCCTTCTAACCGGTGATTTAGCAGAGATGAAAACACAGGGTAATGAACCAATGTCCCGTTATTGACCAGCCAAGGTCGGCAGCTTCCATAAACAGTTTAATCTCATTGTTAAAGGAAATAGGGGTGCTGCTGTAATATGAGCAATTGATAGGTGTTTTAGTGCTCATCAGAGCATGTTTAGGGGAAGAACATTAATGGAAAGAGAATCAGGTTGTGAGCATTACAAGCTGACTGGAGGCAAAAATAACTGCAAAGGTAAAAAGCTACAGCTTTTTACAGGAGTAGCTGCATCTCAACCAATAATTCCTGTTTTTTTCAGGTAGGTGCAAAAGCTTTTTACATCTTCCCAGTAGCTGTAGTCATGGCCCTTTACAGACCTCCTCTGCTGCCCACTCCCTCCTCTACTTGTTTCAGCTTCCCCACGAACTTCAGCACACACCTACAACTGTTAATGTCAGGAATTKCTTCTCTGAGGCTCCAGTCTTTTGGAACACCCCTCCTCGGTCTCTGCCTCATTGACTTACACTGGCTCATCAAACGTCCACTGAGAACGAGTATCTGCTTTCCTTCTTGAAATCACCTCATTGTTTCCTTCCTCTCAATGATGATTTATCTCCATATTTAATTAATTGCATGTTTGGTTTTTGAGGTACAGTTCTTCTATAGGATGCCACATTAAATGAAGCTTAGTAGTAGGTTTACAGGTGTAAAAAGAAGGATGGTAAAAGCTTCAATTTTTGTTTCTGCAGAATTCCAGCTGTGTTTCTGTGGAGCAAATGTATACTTTTCCATCCTGTAGAAACTGGCAAAGAAGAGAACATAGTCTGCAAATGTTTTCTGGGCATTGTTTATGTTTCATCTCACCAGATGTACACACCCACATTTCTAACYGTCACCCTGGGTTGCTTCTATATTGAGACATTTTAGAGCAATATCCCTCYCATTCTAAAGTAAAACAAGTCAGATTAAGTTCCCTAAAAGTGTTCTTCTTTTTCTTCAATTTGACTATAAGAAAAGCCTTAAGTGTTGACTTATTCCAATTTGCACATCCACCCTGTAGAACTCCAGACCTAAGTGTCCTACCCATGGTAACTTTTTGTGAACCATCTTCCTTTTCAGAGAAAAAAAACATCATTATGGGGAATAGAAAGAAATACAAGGAACACCTGTACTAAGGAGTTATTAAAATGAAAGCTGAGAAGCATCTGGGAGGCTCACAGGTTGGAYATGCTGAACCAAGCACTGCAGTGACACCTTCACTGTAAAAGCTTTGTTTGCAGAGCACATCAAGGGTAGGATCTGCCTGAGTTCCACATGGGAGGCACTCTGGACTGAGAATTTTGTCTCCTGGTTTTCATTTCTGAGAGATAATGAGGAAGAAAAGATGCAACAAGATTTCATTTAAAAAGGCAGGATGCCCATGTGGCCTGATTCATATTTTTAATACGGGGCATGCATGCTATTGTAGAACTCCTGATTAATTACATGTTTTCAYCCAACTAGCAACAAAAGCTTCATGCTGGAGTGAAAAATAGGATGAACAATCTCATCAGTTAAGATGTGGACAAATTTAGCACATGCAGTTAAATCTGMATTCCATCAAGCGCAGTGAAAGAAAAAATAACCCTCAAAGAAAACCCTTAAAGACTTTAGTAGGCCCTAGTCTTTTAACCCKCTGTTTAATTATGTTGCCCTCTGCTTAATTATATCCTAGAAGTGTCATAATGCTTAGGAACTTCTTCAGCCTCCAAAATGAGTCTGCCCATATTGAATTCTGCTTTTTTATGTCTTCCTCCGATATAATTCTGAATCAGGACATAAAAGCTGCAGCCACAGATTCTCCTGGAGGATTTGACAGAACACTACGAAAGAACACTTGGTTTTGTCTTTATTGCACCACACATGAGTGCCTCCATCTCGTTAATGCAGGAAATGTGTTATCTGAGGGAGAGGAGCTCGGAGGCTTGGAACATCAGTGCTGTGCTTTAGAGCCCCCCTTTTTTTCTTCATTTTATCTATTAGATGGCAAGGCAAATTATATGTTTCATCATGATGAAATAACAGATTCTCCAAATGTGTCCATTTGGCAAGAAAACTGTGTGTTTTTGTCAGTGCACTAGCCTGAGTCCCACAAGGGGACCGACTGGCTTCCAAGCTGTAATAAAGGAAGTGACAAGCTGGGTTAGTTGTTGCTGGGCTCTTCTTTTTGTGCTGAAAGCATTTATTTGCTTTTTTTCACAGGGAATCTTTCCCTGAAAACTTTTCCATCTAGAAGCCTCTCCATTCACAGCCGTGTGAGCTGTGGAAGGAGGCAAAGGAACATCTGTGCTGTTTTCTGCCCCTTCTGCAAAGSTGCTCCCCTTTGAGTCAGTGCTTTTCTCTCCTCGTGGCCTTATTCCCTTTGCAGAGTCCCTCACAGCTGAGCATTCTGCAGCATCTAATCAATGATTTTCTAACCCTGCTCCTAATTGCTAATGCCTGTGCCAATACTTCAGGGCCTGGTGAACTCCTGAACCCGAAAACTTGTGATATCCCAGAGCAAACTTCTAATTCCACATCCACATACTCCCTCCATCTCTTGTTCCTCCAAGATCACATTTTTCACTGCCATGTCTTAGGTTACTTAGGTACTTAAAGCAGGAGTACCAAGCCTGCCAGAGTTCAAGAAACGTTTGGACAACACTCTCAGGCACATGTGGGGATTCTTGGGGCTGCCCTGTGCAGCGACAGGAGTTTGATTTTTGTAGTGGGTCCCTTCCAGCTCAGGATATTCTATGTTTCTATGCTTCAGTGTTTCCATATTTACAAGGCCCATCCACTGAAGCAGCAGGATGTGAAACAACTATTTTTGGGTGGGACATCTATTTTTTGAGGGTTCTAAGCTGAGGTACTGAAATAAAAAACATTATTTTGCCYTTTACTCTCTCTTCCCTACCCTAGACATTATTTTTTAGGAGCAGCCATGTCATATCTTGGCTGGACAAGAGCGACAGCCCCTGCCTAAAGGCCTGTGGCCCTACTAAACCCCATCTCCACCAGGATCCTGCAGCGCCAGCGAGCACAAGCAGAGGTTTAACAGACCTCCTTTCARTTCTGTGTCCCACAGGGACTGGGGCATCAAATTCAAGCATCTTGCTCTTTATCACTGAGATAATTGGGGCAGGCCTGCCCCGTGGATGTGCAGAAAGTTGAACAGCTCTGCAGATGGAAATGCTGTGTGTTGACTGAATGCTCAACTCTTCAACAGCTTTGGCACCTCCGCACCTTGCTCCAAAACATGGTGTAACAGCCCTTAATGAGAGGGAAGAAACATATTTGAAGGACTAAAAAGGAATCTTAGCAGAGTTTTTCAACCCTGCTCCTCTGATGTSGGGTCTTCACGACACCAGTAAGTTCTCAAGAACCAGTGAGACTGTGGACGTCATAAAGACCCAGCACAATTAGCTGCATTCAGAGAGAGAGGCAGGCTTGTTTTGAACTTCACAGAAGCAAAACATACCTGTTCTGGAACAAGAACACAGGCTCTCATTTCCTCTCACCCCGGGAGAAGAGAGCAGTGTGTTCAGGCCCTCTGTGATCAGACCTGTCACGGGAGAGCGGAAATCTCTAATTGCAAAGACAGGAATGGGCTTGAACAAGGCATCGCTCCGAAAGGCACCATGAAGAGACTGGAAGATGAGGTCAAGGTAAGGTTTGAGCTTTGGTAAAAAAGAAGTAAAACATTCTAGTGTGCCCCTTTTCTTCTCAAAGTGTACTTTTCTCTCTCTTAAGTGCATCTGAAGATCATGTAGTAGAAAAACAGAGCCAAGAAAAACTGACATCCTTGTCCTTAACACCCTTGTACTATGTCAAATTCATCTGCACATGTTTTTCTGTCCTAGCTAATAAAATATTTAAATATAAAATATTAAATAAGCTGGGGTTTTTTCCAGCTTTATGAAAAAAAGGACCCAGAAAATCTGCATGGAACAATGGAGGGTTTTATTGCTCCTCACTGCATTTTTTATGTTCTCCTGGGTAGATCCACTCCTGGCTTTCCTCAAAAATTTCAATACAGTCTCACAATTATATTTTCAAATTAAAACAATTTTTATACTTTTCAGTTCAGGTGTGCCTCATGATATAGAAGGTAATAAAGAAATACAGGTGAGAAGGGTGGATGATGACAATAAGTTCAAAGTATTATTTGGTGAAATCTTAGCTGCATTCTGAGGTACTTAGGCAAGGATATACCTAGAAGAGGTATATGTACTAACTCCTTATTTTTGTGCATTATAAAATACTGAATTCTGCTTTCTGGCTTATTCATTTACAGTCAATATGTTGGATGGATTTAATTTAGAGCATAGGCTGGACTGTTCCTACTGTTTACATGAAATGCATGTTGTATCTCTGTCCTGAAACCTGAAGTTATAAGACCTGATTTCACTTGGATTGACTTGTCAAAGCAACTTTTGCTGTTCACTTTTCCTTAGGTAACATCCAGTTTAATTTGATATGTATCTAATTAATGTCTATAAAATTAGCTGAGTTGTTCTTCAAAAGATTTTAATTTAGATTAATTTGTTTCAATAGAATTGATAATTAGCAGCTTGTGTGGAAGATGATACTTTATTTTGTCCATAGGCAAGGAGAGAAGGTCCATCTCATGGAAATACTTTTAACAGATATCAAAAACACTTGAAAACATTTAGAATATGGTATTTCACTAAGAAATATCACTAAATGTTTGGCTATTTAAACCAGGCCATCTCTGTTTAATATAACTCCATTAGATTCTATAAGGTCTTTATTAGATCAGTCTTATAATATTTACACAAAATCTAATTTTTTTTTAAAAAAAGGACATAAATCTTCAGAGGAGGCAGAAACTTGGTGAATGGAGTTAAACATTCAAGTTTCTTTGATCAAATGAAATGGAAGTCCTTGTTCTTCTGTCCTCTAAAAGGGTAGTAAAGTGGTTGGGAGCATTGGTGCATGTGAAATTTTTACTAGTTTATAATGCACTTCTTTATTTATTGTGATGCCAACTTTTTAATTTTGGGAGAACTATCATCTTTTATGATGCTATTGACCATCATTTTTTCAAAACGTGGCCTTATAAATCCTGGTGAAGTTTTTATATAAATCTATTTAGAAATTTTAATGACATATGAAGCTTCAATGATGAAAAAAGCATTCTCTGCATTTAATATCACTGAATACAAGGGTGCAACCATKAATCCATTCTCTTGAGCTGTCTTCTGCAGTGCTTTTTTGAAAGAGGGGGAATAAAGTTATTTCTTTAACAAGATAATGCTGACAGCCAGAATGAATGACAGTTACACTCATGTATGATGACTCCAGAACCCTCCTCTTCCTCCCAATGCTTTTGTCTTCCAACTTACCTTGACTCACAGGCTGTTTGCCACGGAGTTATCTGCATTTTAGGGTTAAGTAATGTATTAACCAATTACAAAACATTTCCAACCTGGATTATGGAGGTGGCAATACTAAAATTCCAATTGTGTATATGTATAATCTCCATTCCTTCCCATTTGTAGTGGGCACTGACTTTACTGAAATGTTGGCCCAACAGTGTATTAAACACTGTAATTGTTCTGACTTCATCTTGTTAAGGTTCTTAATTACTGGACAACTATTTTTATTAACAAGGAAGTAAAACAGCCTATGTTATGAAGTTGACTCAAACCTGAAAAAAGTGTTTAAAAGTTTTGAGTTAGTTAAAAAGTGGAAATTTTTGAGTGAGATTAAATATAATATTTTAAGAAGATTAGGGTAGTTTTTGTTGGGGTTTTTTGAGGGGTGTTTTGAGAAGGGAAACTGCTGACTTCGGACATTGCTGCTGACTTTTTCYCAACGTAGTTTTGAAGTTTTTCGTATTTTTTCAGACCTGAAAAAAGGTTTAAGTATCTGAAAGCTTCTCGATTTTACTTCAGTTAATTGAAAACACAATCTTCCCCTACCATTTTCTTCTCTCTTATTATCACTAAGCTTTATTATCACAGCTTTGACAGAGAGGTCATGGGTACTGTGACATGGTCTGATGTCCCTGCCCTGACAAATCTGCCCCCAGATGTCCTACAAATATATATTTCATTTTCTGTTTTTAGTTGTTTTTTTTTTTTTTAACCATAAGCCCATAAGATCACCTGTGGAGTTCACAGGACTAACTAACCCTTTGGAATTTTTTAGTAATTACTCCATTTATTTGGCATTTTCTTCAACTCCTTTTTTTTCCATCTATCAAGTGTTGCTCAAAAAAAAAAAAAAGTCTTTTAGATGTCTGATGACGGCTAAACCTTATAGTTCAGGAGCTGTTAAGCAAGACTTCTTGTGCTAAAGTGACCACAGTCCAAATAAATGGATATTTTTTTCTTGAGCATTATTCCAGCACAGATCATTGTGAGCTCTAACTAATAAATAAACAGTATGTTCCTCCTATTCCTCCCTGGCTTATGGTAAAAGGAMCACAGCAGAAGGCATTTTTCCTAGTCTAAAACTTATGTTGCTACATCAGCTATGTTTAAGCATTAAAATATTGATTGAAGAGAGTTTTGAGTTAAGAGCAAGAAGTATATAATGGTGTGTTTAAAGAAAAGGCAGGTTTGAYGAGCACATTTCAAGTATGACTCTCTATAGTGAAAATGTTGCAAAGCATTTAAATAATGGAACTGGAGCAAGAATTGCAAGTTTATTTTCTCACATTCTCCCCATATCCCAAGGCGATACAGATGTYACATCTTCACTGTTTCCCTGCTCCCTAAAAATCACATCGGCATTAAAAGGCAAATGTCTACTTAATATTTATACAAAGACACTGATGGGTAACATTTCATCTGAAATGCTTTCTCGTTAGAGAAATTGCATTAGGAACGTAATGCCTCGCAAGTCTATCTAGGCCAGAAGTCTAATCAAATTAACACCACTTCAGTGCTAATGAAGACTGGTAGTCRTTCACCTTAATTAGCCATTCTGAATAAATATATTTTTAGCACCATGCCATTTAGGTAGCTCAGTTCTATGATCCTGTCCAACTTCTCGTGACCTTAGTGAGGTTACAGAGGCAGAAGGAGCATCAGCAGAGCAAGAAGTTTTGATGCTCCCCTTACACTCCTGACAAAAACCAGGTCATGTCCTTGGTGAATCTGTTCCCAATATAAAATGCAGATGACCTCAGTTATAAGCTGCTATATTTGAAACACCAAATGTGACTTGTGGATTGGGGTCTGCACATTCCCTGTGGGATCTGTAGCTGCTGGGATCTGCAAATTCAAATGTACAAGAGCAAGAGAGATGGCCTGGGAGTGTGCACAGGGATTGGACTCACCTACTAGTCTAATTCATTTTGGATTTTCCTTTGGAAAGGGGAGGTTTGCTGCATGTTGTAAAGCTGTCAATGTACACCTTCTATAGAAATAAATAACGTGCATATGTCTGTGGGTATCTGTTTTACAGCAAGCATGCCCAAGGGGGCTCCAGACCATGCTTGTTATAAGAACGTTTGAAAACTCATCACATTTTAGTCTTGGTGACATTTAGCTTTTGTTTGGATGTTTTTTTCTATAGATTCACAGAATGGTTTGGGTTGGAAGGGACCTTCAAGGTCATCTAGTTCCAACCACCCTGCCACGGACAGAGAACCTTCCACAGAAGACAAGACAAGCTACCAGTTCTTTTTGAATAAAGCACAAACCATGCAGGTTCATTGCAATCAATTACAGGAGCATTTCAGTTTACTTAACAACTCTGAGTTCCATTTGAGCTGGAGAATTCAGTCCATACAATTAAGATGAAATGAGGTGTTCAGTACTTGCTCAGATTCAAATGCAAATAAATCCCTTTAGCTTTACTAAGAACTTGACAGGCATTACATGAAGAAAATAGGCTTGAAACAGTTGGGGAAAGGTTTGTTTCACTTCCATGGTTTTTCCCTGATCTGCTCACAATTTTTCAGACAGGAAGAAGACAGACTGGGGATCTTCCTGTTTACATGTTCCAGAGGGAAACCCTTTCAAGTTGTCATTTAAATCAAATGCTCTGCTGAATGGGAATTTTTTTTTCAGGTGGGGATTTGTCATTATTATGAATTAACGTCACAAACACAGTCTCTCATTCCTCTTTCTTTTTAGGGAATAATCATTATTTTGGAAGAAAAATCTTTCAGCATTCGTAACTCAAATGATGATTCTATAAATTCTGTAGTCACTCTCCTGTGTGTATCACTCCGTGCAGATGCAGTGATAATCCTTAATGTATGGGTATCTTCAAATATACRGATAAGATTTACTAAAATAAAAGAAAAATAACATTATTTAATGATTTGGGTTCAGAAAAGGAGAAACCTCCTTTATGAATTTTCCCTGGCAGTAAAGCAAATTAAGATTTTCCTTACCACAAACAAATCTTCCCATGGCAGTCTTTGGCAGCGATTGCAAGATATGTGGATTCAGAYTGCAGGTCCAACATGAACTTAGATACTAAAAATGACTCTTAAGGAAAAAGAAATGCCTGAGGAAGGGATAGGGTTGGTAGAGGCACTGCCATTTTTGTGCAGAATCTCAGAGCTTTTGACAGCAATAATATCTTTATTCTTTCCTCCCACAGTGATGAAACAGCAGAGCAAATGGAGGAATCTCTCCTTTCAGACTGGCTTTCARATTAATGAGAGAAGAAAATCAGTGCCTTATGACATTACACTGGGTCCTATTAACTGCTCAGGCAATTGTCCTGGTTTGTCTGCTCTGATGCTGACTCATTCTTRCTCCCTGAGTCCATCATTGCAGACATCTCGGAATTATTCAATTCCTTCAGACACCTCCATGACCAAAATTTGACWAAAGTTTCCAGATAACTCATTTTCAGAGGTTTTAATCGATGGTCCAGAGAAGAAGTCATTTTAAGCRATGTCTTGTGCCTCTAAAAATGGTGATCCTCAGTTAACTCTTTATATTTGTCCCGTGGCTTTTGTTCCCACACATTTGGGAATTGTCAACTGAAACCTGTATGGCCTCCACTATGTGTGAGTGCAAAAAGGTAGAGGATTCCAGATAAAATGCCTACCTTTATCCACAAGCATCTTTCCATTTCTTTCCAAACATGGTGTATGGTTTCTGTATTTTTGCAATTATATSGTTTTGAGAAGGAAGCTTAATAATATTTCTAGTTCCTGTAAAGAGCACAGATCTGAGAGTCAGCCAAYATCTGGCCAAAAGACACTTTTGGATTGTTATACAGTGATAGTTTATGGGTAAGAAGTGAGTCACAATTTGCAAAGAGAGGAAATAYCATTTCTTAGACATTCTTACTGACAGCTGGAACAATAGACAAGCTTTTGCTTTCACTGGGACTTTGGTTCTAAAGCAGAACCAGAGAGCCTCAAGCTAAGCAGAGTTTGGAAACTGCTCTGGATATAACTTCATTATGTTAGCTGATTAGACAATTTCAAAGAAAAAGGCAGTTGGTATCTGAGCAGAGCAGGGTACTTAATCAAAGTAGAAGTAATAACATTTGTARCCCCTGTGGTTAGTAGAGATAGAAAGGCAGGTAATTATAGCACAAAAACCAGTGACTAGCTGGAATGAGATTTGAGAGAAAAAAATTACTACGTGTCAGATTGCTGTGTCTCTATTGATACAATTATTTTTGACATCCAATAGAGTTWTGATTGTGTTTCTAGGCGTAGTTTTGAAGATTATTTCTAAGTCTCTCATAAACAGGACTGAGAAATTATATACATAGAAAATACCTGGAGGTAACTTGGTTTTCTTCACGAAATCGATTTCCTTTACCAATTCCATGAGGGTGCACAGCCACAGCTTGGATAATTTTCATGGGTACCAGTGATGCCATGAATGAGGTATTTCTCATTTGAGGATTCACTGCTTGTTCATATGAGGCAGTCAAGGCCTTACTTCATCATCTCAAAGGTTTTTCCCAACCTACTTGATTCTGTGATTAAGAGTTTGTATTGCACTGCTTTTTTACAAACCAGTTCTTTAGGAAACATGTCCACAGTTGTCTCAAGCAACACCAAAGAATCTTTGATAGGTAAATATGCAGTCCTTCCAGCTGTGAGTTCATAGCACAACACCTTTAAAACAAATCTTCCATGTCATTTTAATGTGTTCTGGTTATTTCATGTACATATGGGTAGCACATACAGAATCTGCAATTTTGCATGTTTTCCTGCAACTAGAAAAACCTGATAAGCCTAATTTCCTAAAATTGTGTTCATTCTGGTTAGAATTTCTGCTGTTTAATAAGATTCAAGCATGTCCTGACTCTTTTCCACTGTCCAAGGTCTTTGCATCTAAACAGTATGAAAAATTTATCTTGTACTGTAATCTCCCCTATGAAGTGTCACTGACAGAGTCATTCTATTAGTGCTATTTTCATGAAAATTCCAGAAGATTGATGTACCCGAGGCTTTTGTTCCTCTGTCAAATTTGTGTGAAACTGGTCCCGAGGATTGATTAAGGTTAAAAAGATGGGACAAACAGCCACACAAACATTGACAGCATAGCTGCCTTTACTTCCTCCCTCTGAGAAAGCAAACTAACAATAAAACCACAAGCTTTTATCTCCACTTCAGAAAAAAAATGCCTCCAGCTATAGGGGAGGATGGGACCTTAGTTATCAGTGCTGGCGACTGAAGGAAATCTTGCTCCAGTTCCCACTGGCACAGTGTGATAGATTATAAAACAGTGATGTCAATAACTAAAAATGCTTGCCTGGGTTTGCTTTAGAACTTGCTGAGTGGCAGAACTTGGATCTTAATCCAGTGTGCCTTGAGCAGAGGTACAGAATTGGTTAGGACAGAGCAAGGGTGCCCTCCAAGCTTGTAGGGTAGCTGGGTGGTTTAACTTGCACAAGGGAAGGTTTAGATTTGCTATCAGGAGAAGTTTCTTCACCAAAAGGTTGTCAAGCACTGAACAGTCTTCCCAGGGAAGTGGTGCAGTCACCATCCCTGGAGGGATTTAAAAAAGACATTTAGATGTGACAAGGTTTAGTGGTGGCCTCGGCAGTGCTGGGTTAACAGTTGGAAATGATATTTCAGAAGTCTTTTCCAACCTAAATGATTCTACTGTATAGAAAGGCTGGGTCCTAGAATTGACAAAAGAAACCAGACTCCTGGTATTTCAAGAGTCTGTGTCATTCAGGAAGTGAAAGGCTCGTCAGTGCTCCCAGGTACTGATCTTGAGCTGAACATACGAAGAGAAAGGGCTTAGGAGCTCCCTGGAAAGAGGAACCAACTTAACCCTGAAGCCCCAAGATAAAATCTCTCYGATCAATCAGAACCAAGCAGTGTTTGGTAGAGCAGAACTGGAAAACAAGATTGAGAACCTYCCAGTTACACTCCTGAGTCCATCTGCTTTTGCAGAAGCAGAAAATGGAATTCAACCAACCACTGACTGTTTTCCACACTGCTGTGTCACAAAGGCATSCCATTTGGTGCCTCTCACTGTGCTGTGTTATACATGCTGGGAGCAAACACACAGAAAMCCCCTTTACTTACCCAGAGAACCTGCAGATGAAGAAGACGGTGGCAAACAGTTAAGGCACAGATATTTGGAGAAGGTAGAAATAAGACAGCACTGATCTGCAGACAGAAATAAAGTAAACAAAGACACGGGTGGCCAGATGGGGCAAGTTTTATGGTTCTTATGATAAAAGAAATTAAGGAGATCAATGAAGCAATGTGAATATTTACAGATAAATCCTCCTGAAAGGGATTGTCTCGACCCAGGACACAAGAAATCCCAAAGATACTTTTTTTAAATGTATGGCACAGCTTTGTTTTGCTCCCTATCAGAGAACAGTCAGGTGGAATGTGTTAGTTATGGAGATATTAAGCTCTTTGTTTATAATTTGTTTATAATACAAGCTCCAGGGAGTCTGACAGATACTCAGATTTATGTATTTATATAGATACAAATACACAGAAACAGCAACATGATTTGGAAATCCTAGAGAAAAACAAGCACAAAGAGGAAAAGAACACCAACAGATGCAGAAAGAGCACAAAAAATGCATTACCTCATAGTGCTTAAATTCTTCTTAGCACTTTGCATACCACTAAACTGTCTACTCAAATTGTTCAGGTATTGACACTCTTGAGGCAGAGAAACAATTCACATTTCATAGAATGAGGTAATTTCCTTTAAGATATTTTCCAGAAAAACTGGATAATCCATGGACATGTACAGCATTCTGCAGGTTTTTCCTCACAGCCCAAGCAGCTCCCTGTTCCTTTTAGTATAACAAGTGAAGGATACCAAATGCTCCAGGAAGGAGAAATGACGGCAAGAAACACAGAGACCGTGTTTGAATTTGGCAAAGACCTTTTGCACAAGGCTGCTTCCACTCTAACACTTTAGTGAAAGGGAAGGCAGTATATACTTCAAAGAATTGTTCCTGCATGAGTACCATCATCAGAAATCTTTGTGCAGCCATCTAGAAAATTCCCGTGAGGATTATGAGTTCTTCCACTGAGCAGCAAAGCTATTCYGTGTTGGGATAAGGAACGAACAGCRTATTATTTAGAATGAAGGTTTGAAGCAGTAGTTGCATCAGCCAATTTTCAAGTGRTCCCTGGGGGTGAAAAATGTTGTCACAGGCACTCAGTGAGTAACAAAATATKAAAATCAGTCTGCATAACTCATGAAGAAGAAAAGGACCCACTTCATTAAGTGGTTTAATGGCAATGACCTGCTGACCCCTGCTCCTTCAATAAGCTACTGGCTCAATAAATATGCAGTCCTGCTCTCCTGCAAAGAGATGGGTAATGAAGGGAGGTGGTCACCAGAGGAAGGAGCTTTGCTCTCTCCACACCTCTCTCAATCCAATTAACTCCTGTCTTATTTCACCATCTGCAAGCACTTGTCCGATGTCAGAGCCCTGGGTGCATCCCCTCCTCCCTGGGGGTTTGGGTGCTGCAGCTCAGGGCCCCAAGAACAGAGGTGGGGTGTGGAGATCTCCTTCAGAGAACTTTGTGGGGGGACACCACAAGGGCTGAGCCCAGCTGGGGGTCTCTGCTGGCCTCCTTACTGAGATTGGCTMCTGGTGGGCAGGACAACAGGGAATGGATTTGCCCTTTTTGGTAGCAGCTGAAAACTAATCAGAGTGTTCAGCATTTACAAAAGGGGGAATGCAGAAGCCATTCCACACAAATCATCTACCTGTAGTAGTGCCTGCAGGCACGTCAATTTAAAATCCTCCTGCCTCACATGCARGCCCAGCACAGCCTGTGCTTCAGACTAACTTAAGCATCTCTGAAATTGGTTAGCTATAAAATAATTGTATTTCATGGTACAGAGCAAAGTTGTGATTAAAGCACCGTTGGGACTGTAGCATCTTGGAAGGCTCACCTGTCATCCTGCAGTGTGAGATAGCGGTCTCATTTGGAATTCCCTCTGCAAAATCATCTTTGCACACGTATGTAATSGAGTTGGAGGGAGAGAATATGTTGTGAATTTGTGACTGACCTGACAGCTGCCCAGTCAGCTGTGACAAGGAGCTGAAGGGTCAGTTATTGCAGCAGGTAAWGCTAATATTCACTTTGGGAAAAAAAGTAGAAAAAGAAAACCCAAATGGGGAATTACTTCATTAGGTAAAATTAAATGATTGAGTACAAATGAGGGATAAAAACCTGAATTTAAATGCAAAAAGACAGTGAACTTATTTGGGGCTTGAGTCYCACAGCTGAAGCAGTTGCTATCATCATATGGTAAGCAACATTARAGTCACTTGAAAGACAAGATAGATCAAAAAAAACCAACAAAACAAACCCAAACCACCAGTTTGATTCTTTGAGGGGGGGAAAAAACCCATAACCAATTACTTCATYATGAGTCACACAGCCTGTRTTTCCTCTCTGCATCCAGAATCTCTGGTTGCTATTTCACCACTGGCAGAAAGGTTTGCAATGAGCTCTGAGCAGACCAACACCCACACCAGCCACAGGTGCAACGCAGCCCATTTGTGTCCCAGCTGAAGTGACACCCAGTGGGTTATCTCATGGGTTATCAACCTTCTCTCACTTCGTGGGAAAGAGACTTCCTAGGGGGCCTGGAGGTGCATCCCATCAGTGGGATGACACTGAAGCCTTGGTGTGTAAGACTGACCTGGGTGTTATTGTGGTGATTTCAGTCAGCAGATGCCACACCAGTGGCAACACGAGGCCTTTAGTTCACTAAAATAGCTGGGGGAAAAMACCTAATTAGAGGAATCTAAGTATCTGATTGAGGGACATGACACATACAGGCCTCAGTGTTAAACAAGTGGATTTTACCTACTCTAGGAAGTTTGAGCAGTGTGGGGGCAGGGACACAGACTCCACAGCTCAACGGGGCATGATGTGGTCAGAGCAGCCCCTGCCAATGCCCTGACTGAACAGACCAGAATTATTTTAGGCAATTCCCAGACAATTCCTGAGACTTGGAACAGGCCAGGGCCCATTTCAGAAAGGCCAGCTGGGTGATGCTTTGGATGCTAAGAAYGTGTAGCTCTGTGGATGAGATCAGGACATACCAGTTGGCCTTAAGACCAGAGAATGTCTCCCAATATTGTTTAGTTTACAGGTACACCTTGAGTGGGTTTGGAAAAAGTGATTTTCTAGTTCCATTCTGCCAACC
This sequence comes from Amblyornis subalaris, assembly GCA_018881555.1. NCBI lineage: Eukaryota > Metazoa > Chordata > Aves > Passeriformes > Ptilonorhynchidae > Amblyornis > Amblyornis subalaris. The sequence continues at coordinate 547,037 of JACAXG010000032.1, read as the reverse complement.
TTGCTTGCACAAGGCAGTATTTGGCCAAACTTCCCTGCTCTTCATTGCAAAATCTCCACCTAAATTTGTATGGACTATTTTTTTAAATATGCCAGCATTTTGTAKTAATGTATAAACACATCTATCTTAATGACTATCAATATTCACTGACCTCAGTGATAATATCACCTGAGGAAAAGCCAAGGTCCTTATTTATTTAATGGCACACTCATTCTTGATACTCTTGTATAGGATTGAGTCGATGAATCCTGTGTCATCTCAAACATTCACTGCTACAATTACTCAGCTAATCCAACCAAAGGCACGGATTGCTAGTAAAATTTTAATTTTTGAGTTAATTCTTGAAAGGAGCAATTACATTAGTAGCCCCAGGAGTAGTAAGGATGTAAAAATTGAGAGGTAGAATAACTCTTATTCACTGAGCTAAAGTCAGGATATGCTTATTTGCCTATGTGCTTCTTTGAATAACAGATTTTAAAACACCAGTTTTGCTGATCTCCAGGAACAGAAGCTCACTGGGTTAAAAACCAGGCTTAATTTAAAGTATAAATTAAGTATATATAAATTTTATCCCCGTGTATGAAATTGTGTCCTGAATTTTATAATGCACTCTTATGCTATACAAGAATTAATTGAAAGTTGCAGGGAAAGAGCCAAGGAGCTGGACTGAAATGGGATGGGTTTGAGGTCTACTTCTGGTCAGGCAATGTTTATCTGTGTATCTTTTCATGAATGTCTTCATTTTCTCTTTTCTTCTATCTTTGTCCATCATATCTAACTGCTGAGTTAATTTGGGATTCATCTCACCTGTCTTGCTGCCTATAATGCTGACATTTATATCTGATCTAACCCCTCAGGCTTCCTCTTTAATCAATGGAGAAAGATGGGTTCTTTTAGTTTGCATTTCATTTGAGCTATTTTAGACATCAGCAAAAGCTGATGAGATAAATTCTCTGCTAAATATGCTTATTTCTCTCGTTTGAATATGAAGGAATCCTGGGGTAACTGCTGTGGGTGGAGGTGTCCACATTTAATAGAATAAAATGAATGCCTTCAGAGCCAGGACCGTGCAGTATCAGCACATAGCAAAAGATGATGGAGCACCCCTCCTGTGAGGAAAGGCTGAGAGAACTGGGGTTGTGCAGCTGGAGAAGAGAAGGCTCCAGGGAGACCTTATAGCACCTTCCAAGACCTGAAGGGATATCGCAAGACAGATGGAGAGAGACTTTTTATAAGGCAATGTAGTGACAGGATGAGGGGTAATAGCTCTAAACTGTGAAACTCTGTTTCTTTTTGTTCTTTATTTTGTTTTTAGTCAGTCATTGGTGAGGGACCACCCTCAGCAAGGCATTGGATGTGATGCTCACCAGTCCTTGCCTGGAAGCTAAAGAGGGAGGGCCCTAAGCACAAGCATCTGAAACCTGCTGAAAACCTGTCCCCATGACAGTGGTTTTGAGCACAGGTTCTGTGTTCTGCTGTCAGCCCCAGTCCCAGTGGTCTCCTTTCTGTGGCAGTGCTTTTAGAGATGCCATGTATGAGGAAAAAACTGAGTGTGAGTGGCATGAATTTAGAACAGCTTTATTTTTCAGTGGTGACTTCCCAAACAGCTATGCACTGCAGCACACGGAAYGAAGGGATGGGATAGACCACGAGGTGCTGTAGGCTATGAAGCTCAGCCTGGGTTTCTGCTCTCCTTCCCCACGTCCCTTGCTTCCTCTCAAGTACACTTTAGAGRGTAGATTGATAGCACAGCTACCTGAGGGATTTGATTCTAGACACATAAAAGGCTTTAGGTGGCTGAATGTGGTGATAGAGTCTGTATCTGCAGGCTGCATGTTCCACCTGTGCTCTGCAGGCAGCAAGCAGAAAGAGACACCCAAAATAGCTGAAAGTCTGGGGAAGGGACATGTGCTCTGTCTGCCTGACGTAATTCCTTCACTTTTCATAGGGAAGTCAAAAGAATCTACATGTATTAAGATATTTTTGCTAATCTAAAATTAAGCMGTATAAAGATTAAAGCACTGAAAACATGGGGTTGTCCTGTGCAGGGCCATGAGTTGGACTTGATAACCCTTGTGGGTCCCTTCCAATTCAGGGTATTCTGTGATTCTGGGAGATCACATGCGGAGGGAAAATTAGGTGGAACCACAAAGAGTGAGAATGGAAGTGTAAGACCAGGGTGGCTAAATCACTAAGCAAGGAGGGAATTATCCAGGTTTCTATTTCCCACACCAAAGAAACTCCCCAGTCATTTCAAGTATGTTGCACAAATTTTTTTGTTTATAAGGCTTTGTTTTCTCTCCATAGAATGACACCACCACATGGGTGTCCTGTGACTCAGACTGGCAAAAGGTAATTTGTCCATAAAGTCGGGATTTTAATGCACTAATTTCCCTGCTCTGATTCGTAATACCACATTGTCCTGAGTATGGCTTCTCTGATAAGCAGAGAGGCCTTGGAAAAGCATGAGGAGAAGGCTAAAGATGGATTCCTTTTAGATATGAGAGAGGTTCCCTTCTATTAATGAAAGGAACTACACTTCCATGAGGCTTGTTATGAGGAAAAGGAAAATCTTTCTATTGTAGTGAAAAAGGAAGGGGTAAAATACGAGGTAAATATGAAATATGAGGTAAAAAACTTTCCCATGCTAAATAATAGTGGAGATGGATACAATCTATTAAAACATAAGGTCTGTTACTAATTTTGAGGCTCCAAAGGTCTATTACTAATTTTGGCATTAGCTGGCAATAAGCAACAACACTTTTACTGCTCTAGTTTTCCCATTTTAAAATCAGTATTATGAAACTTTCTGCATGGAGACTGCTTAATTAATTGACATTTGTAGAGCAATTTCAGATCCTTGGAGAAAAAGGTCTGGAGAAGAGCTAAGCCTTATAGCAACAAATAGCTTGTAAAACTCAAGATGGTTGCCAACAAACTCTATGCTAATGGAATAAAAAAAAGGCCACACTGAATTTGTGTGATCATTGCAACATGTTCTCCCCGTGTCCTTTAATACTACCTATAGTAAAATAGACACAAGATGCAAATAAATCTGGGGAGGCTGTGGAGTCTTGGTGGGGGAGAGAAAGAAAAAGCTTTTTTCACAAGGGACTAGATTTAGAAGAAGGAAAAAAATCAATTAATTAAGGCAGAAGAGGAAATAAAGAGGTTGTAAACTGAATTCAACGTGGCCTTGTGGTGTGCCTGTGCTCTGCATTTCACCAAGGAGTACCAGCCAAAGCACAGATTCCTAATCATGGGCAATAGAACAGGGGGAGGGGAGATAAAACTGACTCACTATTTCCCCAGGATCATGAGCCTTTCTATCACAAGGGGAATCTTCCTAAAAGAAGGAGATAAAAACAAATTGAACCATTTTCCCCGATTTGTAAATCATTGATTCACTCTTTCTGCATAACAGGGATGTTTCAGATGTTTTAGGTAGCAGCAACAGGAAGAGGCTGCAGTGATGATGGAGAATGCACCATCTTTATAGCATCTTCTTTGCTTGGCTTGATGAGCCAGATGTTCTCTCTTTGCCTGAGCTGCCACAGCACAGCTTCTTTCCTACCAAATGAGCTGTGATACCAGATGCAGCTGGTCAGCATGACATGAAATTTGCTAAATGACTGATCTGATGGATAATCAAGGAGGCTGCTGAATTGTGCTGGAAAGCAGGTGGGAGRTGGATTTTCTGTAGTACCACATGGAGTGGAAGAAACTCTCTCACCATTCATGAGTTGCTGAAAGCATCCCAGAGCAGTGAAGAGCAGCACTCTGCCACCCACAGGGCAACAGCAGCCCCCTTCCTTCCGAGACCTTGAGGAAGTCTGCACTGCCAATGGACCAGATGATTTTCCTGGAACTTATGGATCTACACCAGGCAGCACTGTGACACATGAAGGTAATCAGAAAATTGAGTGCAGACACCCTTCCATGCTCAAAATCTGCTCATCTGATGGACTGCTTTCCTGTAAAAGCCTTGTCTAACCCTGTTGTGGGGAAAAATAGGCAGAACTGAACTAGAAGAAAATTTGAAATCTACTGGGGAGGTGTGAACCATGGTTTCCTCCTGCCGCAGGGACAACTGTTGTTGCTCAGTGCCGCAGAGTAATCCTTTTCCTCCCACTCTCTAGGAAGGCAGGATCAGGAACAGTGAACACACTTTGCATCTCTGCCAGGGAGGAGGAAACAAAGGGGAATAACAATAAATCCCTCCAGCACTGCAGCTTCTTGTCTCTGTTCATCAAGGCTGTGGTATTGCATGAGATGTTGCTTACCTGCCTTTTGAGGTTATATATATTCTCAGGGGATGCAGGACACACATTTCTTGCTCCTCTAAGCTTCACTGGCCCCACGCTTTAAGGGTTAATGATAACAGCAGCCCAGTCTTGGCTCCATGGCACTGCAGACTATGGTGATATCTGACTATTGTGGTTCATAGCTCCCAACACTCTTTTCTTCTTCATCTGGGAAATCCAGAACCCTTTCTCACACTGGCTTTCACTTCAGTCTATCTTGGCCCCAGTCTCTCAGAGTTTCCTTGTATTCCTGTGTTCCATATTCTCTCCATTGCCATCCTTCTGCTCGGATTTTTTTCTCCCTGCAAATCTCCAGCCATTTCTCCTGACAGAACACAGAATCATGGAATATTCTGAGTTGGAAGGGACTCACAAGGATAGAGTCCAACTCCTGGCCCTGCGCAGGACACCCCAAAAGTCACGTAATATGCCTGCGAGCATTTTCCAAATGCATCTTGAGCTCTGTCAGGCTTGGTGCTGTGACCACGTTCCCACTTCCCTRGCGAGCCTGTTCCGACCACCTGCTGGGTGAAAAACCTTTTCCTGCTATGCAACATAAATCTCCCCTGACACAGCTTCAGGCCATTCCCTCGGGTCCTGTCACTGTCACCACAGAGAAGAGATCAGTGTCTGCCCCTCCTCTTCCCCTTGTGAGAACGTTGAAGATCACAGTGAGRTCTCCCTCAGTCCCCTCCAGGCTGAACGGACCAAGTGACTTCAGACAGCTTCCCCTAAATGCCCTTCACCATCCTCATGGCCTCCTTTGGATGCTCTGTAATATCTTAATATCTTTTTTTATGTTGTGATRCCCTGAACTTCACACATCATGGCATTGATTTGTTTGTGCTGCCATTGTTCCTGTTCTCATCTTTCTGTTTCTTTCTATATTACTTGGATCAGAAGTTCCTTGCAGCAAGGACTGTCTTTTCATCTGTGCTGAGCATGGCAGGCATGGATCCCCTTTCATCTCTTCTCAGTTTTGTAGTAAAACTCCTTGTTCTTAAGTGAGATGTTTGGGCAAGGAAGGATTGGAGTCTGCAGTAGCAAGAACTGTGTTCTTGTATGGATGCTTTCAGGACCAGATTCCAGGGTCAGAGCAAAATTTCTTTTTCTTTAAGTTGCCTTCCCCTAGTTTAAATGCAGCACATTCACATGACACTCTTCGTCCCCAGAACATTTGTGGCATTTCTTCAGAGGCCTGTCTGTTATGCCAGTACATCGCTGAAATTGTCCTACTAATATCAACTGAGATAAATTTTAACAAAACTAGATCGGGGACTGTATGTGCAAAAATACTTTACCAAAACTTTGCAGCTGGATATTTACAGTTCTCTGGAAACATCGTTCTAATACTTGGCAGCAATCAAAAAAGCAAATAAAATGTTAGGACGCATTAGAAAAGTAATGAAGAAAGAATCAGAACAGATCATTATGCCACTGTATAAATCTATGCCTTGCCCACATTCTGAATACCAATGAGCCTGTCCTGAAAAGGAGCTCTTTAGACCTAGAAATAGTAGCAAGATGGGGCATGAGGATGCCTAGAAACACACAAAAAAATGTTATGCAAGGAGAATGAAAAAGAGTGAAATGTGTCAGCTTGAAGAAGAAATGGCTGAAAGGAAAATATGATGGAGGAATCTGTAACAATGAGTGCTGTGAAAACGCTGAATTGAAAACCAAACTAATTATTTTTATTTCAGAAAAGTTAAGGAAAACCTAATAAAGTAACACTGCTTTTTCACCTAATGCCTGATAAAACCATGGGTCTTATTGCTGGAGAATAAGTGGGATGCCAAAAAATGGCCTTACATGGCTTAAAAATTATTGGGTCAGGAGAAAAATGTAGCAAGGAGAGAGGGCCACTAAAAAACTATTAAATGTGATAACAAGAGTGCAGTTATGCACTCAGAAAGTCCCTAGATTAATCCGTTTATAGCAGGATCAACTACTCTGCCCCTGCTATTTTACATGTTCACTGAGCATCTGCTATTGAGCATTGTGAGAAACACTGGACTGTTCTACATGCAGTGTGGCCTTGCCTAATGTTGCTGTGCTGTGTTCCTGTGGCCTCATTTTTGCAGCTATGCAGAGAAAGTTGTATTCCAAGAAGCAAAACCAGAGATTGACAGTTTTCCAGCTAAAATGGAAGCAAAATTAAGACAATTAATTTCAGCTGAAAAATAGGTCTCAAGTCCTTCACTGTGATATTTAAAATTTAAAGCTACAGCCAAGTAAATGTATTTATGGGGGAATATGGCTAAGGTATACACTATTTCATTATTAATTCCTAATTTTTGGTGCTGGGAGGAAAGAAGTCCAGAATACCTCTGAAATTTTTAATACCTAATAGATGTGTCTCTTAAGTATGCATCTTTCTGTACATCCATGMGTAGATAGGTTTATCTTGTCTTTCTCCTCCTTTCTCCAGCCCACACCATACAGTCTGAAAAGATCCATTGGAGAGGACTCAGTCAGATGTTACCCTCAAACCCCTCTATATCAAGAGGCAGAGAGAATCCCTTTCAGCTGAGCATCAGGGAAARAATAAATTACTCCATGGATGAGTGCAACAAGAGAAGATTGGATTGCAGTGGAACATATTTTGTTTCAATATTAAAACTCTTCCAGAGCAGCTGTTAAATCCTTGCCCAGCCCTCGGCACTGTCCATGTCTGAGTGATTTCCACSACCTCCCTGAGACCAGCATCTGCCTCATGAGGTTTGTTCCCTCAATCGTCCTCCATCAGGTTTCTTCTCGGTGTGCCATGTTATGTTTTGTTAGGCAGAAGTTGGCTTGGAATTTTCTACAGGTGTAGATGATGTTTTTTTAGGTGACCTCACACGGCATCTAAAATGAAGTCAGGCATCTTTGATGTCACATGCATCCAGAGGGGAGAGGAACAATCCAGAACTTCTACTCTTCAGTGCTGTCAGACCCAGGCACCTGCATCAAATGGATAAAGATCTTTTTTTTGGATCCTTCAAATCCTTCCTTCATCCCTCCCTTAATTCCCCCCAGGAATGCAGTACATATTTGGGAGGAATAGTTGAAAAAGCACTGCAAATGTATATGCAAACCTTTTGAATCAAACAGGTCAAGCAGATGCCACATCCTGTCCCTGGCACAGAGAAGAACAGAAGGTGTTCAGTTTAGGTCCCATGTCTAACAAGGAGTAAGGCTTTGTGCTGCTCCTTGTTTCCAGACATTTCACATCTTTAAGATGTAATATGCAGGTGTTAATGGGAAAATCCCTTGCCTCTAACTTTAATCAGGAAATAGAAAAGCTTGGAGCCAAGGGGAAGGGAGATTAGTGGGAGTTCTGACACAGATGTAGTAAAGGGAGTGGGTGGTRTTTGATTTTCTTTTCTTAGAATCTTTATTTTTGAGATAAGACAGCAGCTAAGATACTAAAATTAAATTCTGAGGGGGACTCTGAGTTTCAGGATTTTCATTAGTGCATTGCTTTGGATCTAAAGGAGGCTGTGGGTGTGGGTGTTTCTTTCCTATTTTAAGTTAGTAAATTCCTCAGGGCCTTCCCTGTTCTGTTTTAAAAATAGCTGATTATGTCATAGCTGTACAAAACCCCCTGGAATTTACCCACTTCAGAGCCTTGGAGACCCCCAGGAAGTTTTGGGTGATCTCTTTGGTCTGGGGCCTCTGTGTGTTAAAGGGTTTGTTTGTGTTGCTGCTGTTTGGGACATACTGAACCTGCTGGTAGCAGTTGTCAGTAGGAGACTTGTGATTTCTCCTGCCCACTGACAGCAGTCAGAAAGTCTGGATAGCAAGTGTCTGAACCAGTGTCTTGGACTACAACATTCTAACACCCTGATAAGCACAGGTTTATCAGTTCCAGGAGGTGTGAGAATGGACCTTGCCAGGGGCAGGTCAATATAAACAGGAGCCTTTGTGATTAATTTTGGTGTCTGGGCTGGTACTCAGGTGGGAAAATGAGCATTAGCGCCTAACTCTGCTTGTTCTGTAGTTTAGCATGAGCTAAACAGCTCCTGCTTTTCTGGTGCAGAGTAGGTGGGATGCTCCTAGAGGGGAAGCCTGATGGTGCTGTGTGCTTTCCTTGTAGCATCTGTCTCTGGACTACTTGAGCAGCTGGACACAGAGTGTATGAGACAAGAGATTTTGTTTATGCACACTGGGCAGTGAAGAGGAAAGGAGACTGGTCAGCCTGCTTGGTTTCACTGATGAAAATAAGTGCTGGAGTCACTTCTCTGAGATAAACAACATAGAACTATGACATTGGCCATACTTCTGTTCCCATTCCTTGAGGAGCTGCCTCATCCCCAAAACATGGTTGAGAAATTGTCATTACAGCAGCATATGCAAGTCAGTGCACAAATGATCAGATGCCTTCTGATTTCTGTCTTCCAAAGAGAATGACTTTTATTATAAATTCAGTAAAATACAATATGGAAGTCTCTTGCTGGAGCATGTTGCTGGAATCCTGCACAGTTTATGGATCAGTAACAGGACAATCTATTGTGAAGACAGAGCTGCTGTTCATGCTCGTTAAGTCTGTATACTGACCACCTTCATGAATGAGTTCATGGGGCAGCTATTGCTACCACCAGCTGTGGTCTCTTTACAGGAGTAAATGACTTGATTAGGTTGCATCTTTTATTTCTCTGATCAAAAGCAATGGTCCACAAAACACAATAATGACCTTAAACCTTTCAGCTTGAAAATATATCCACATCGAAATAATAAGAGTGAAAAAACCATTTTTAAAAATTTTGTTTTATATTCAGTGGCTGGAAAACTAAACAAAACCTCACACATCTGCAGCTGAGCTGGGTGCCTGATGTCAGTGTAGCTTTTGGGASGACAGATGCACCACAGGATCTGCACTCTGGCATTAGCCCTTGGAGTCCCTCGAGAAGAACAACCTGAGCACTTTGCCAGGTGCTCTGGTACCTGACTGCTGCAGGAAGCCTGCGCACACAAAATCATTTTTGCTGCTGTTTCTGCAATCCCAGCCTGCCATCTGGTTTCAGTGCAGTTATTTGCTGCATAACAAGTCAGAGGACACTTTGCTACTGAAACAATCACCACGTGAATGCACACACAGCCTTAGCTTTGTTTCACAATCCATAGCTATAGGATATGCAGATCTACAGTGCACACAAACCTCCCTCTTTGAAGGGGAACATTGCTCCCCTCCCATATCTTTGGTCTTTTTCCAGCTGTTACCATGAATTCCTGCTCTTTTGATCCCACTGCTGTCAGCAGTGATGACACCACTCTCTGCACTGGTGATTATTTGCCTGTCCTTGGACCCTATTATGAGGGGGGGATGCCTTTGCTCTGACTGCCCTTGCCATCYTCAGGGGTGAAAGGGGGGATAAAAAGCCTGCTACATCGACACCTTCACTGTCTTAATCTTTCCCTTTCCATGACCCTGACCCATTTTCGGGATGGATATCAGGAGTAGCTATCTCCATTTGAGAAAACCTCTCAAGACTGACATGCTTTGAGAGCAGAGCCCTTCTAATTACATTCCTCACAGGATAACCATCCTGAAGGAGTTGCATAATCCTCCCTTGCACTGTCCTGCTGATGAGCTGCAAATTGACACTATGTAAAAATAGTCGAAGCTTGGCCTCCTTTCTTCTTTTGAGACAGTTTTAGAGAGCTTCTCTCTCTTCAGAGCATCACTTACAGATTTGGTTATTTGCATGTGGTGTGACTTCCTTTAAATTCTATTTTATTCATCTCTCTCTTTTTCCTTTGCATGCCTGTAGTGTTATGTCTGGGCTTTACTGGTTTTTAATGTATAGAAAAACCTGTCTGGCTGCAAGTAAAAAATTCCTCGTTTGTGTAAGGTCCCTTCATTCAAAATCAGCTCCTATTTACTGCAGTTTTATCTTATTAGTAAAAAACCAAGAGCCTTGTAGAAGACCAAGTCAGGAAAGGAGGATTTGGCTTAATCACAGCCTTAAATGCACTTTCAGGATTGTGGTGAAGTCAAAAAATAAGGACTGTTTTCCTCTCTGGAATCTTATCCTAAATTAAAGTCTTTGGTGCTCAGTGGACTGAAGAGGAAGAAAAAGCTAAATAGCAGGGCTAAATTTCTGCCAAAGTGTTGAAGGAACAGAGATAGCATTTGACCGATACAAACCATGAGGAAAATCTTTTCTCTGGGCCAGACTTCTTGGAGTGAGTGTTCACAATGAATGTTGAAAATACTCTGCAAACTGATGAGTTTCTGTCAGGAAATCCAACTGGCTATGACTGATAATAATGAAAATGTGAATCACTTTATAATTTCATATCACAGATTTCATTCATACTGTCTGAGTAAGCTGATTTTTTTTTCATTCCTTTTGCATGCTCACACTTTTTAGAATAACAAAGACCATAGAAGTGTCTGGATAAGTAGACACTGAGCTAATTAAATCTCTGAGTGAGATCAGAAATGCATTTGTGAAAGATTCTTGTAAGTGCAGAGGATGAAAAAGTCTTCGCCCTCACATGAAATCAACCTCCAATTAAATGGATAAGATAAAGCAATAAGTGGAGAAGAGGTAAATTGTAACTTTCCCTTCTTACAAATTACGAAGTAGAAGATTTATCTGAATGACTCAGATAAACAGTTGAGTCAGATTAGTCTAATAAACCCTCCTACATCAGCTGGGTGTCAGTAATTTATTCTTCTGCTAATTAAAGAAGATACTTAGTGGGCAGGTTTGCCATTGTTTAGCCATATGCACAGGGACACTTAATGCACCTCAGCAAAAATGTCTGCTGGTACCACCTGGGAGCAATGCTGGGATCATGTCTGGTGGCCATGATCAGAAGAGAATGAACAAAAGCTGATCAGCTAAAAGGAGTAAAGAAAAGAATGAGAATATCCATCTCCTTTCCTAGAGGACTTAATGTGACACTGAAATCAGGTGAATGAAACACAAATGGAAAGACCCTTTCTCTTTACTTCCTGAGACACCAGGATGGTCTATGGTACTATGTTTGTTCTTATTTGCCTTTTCCCTCTCTTTGCCTTTTCTTTTCCTTGCCAGTTACTGACTGTGTTTCGTAGGAACCACGTCCCAAAAGCAAGCAATGTGCAGTGACATACACAATCAGGTACAAATTTGATACTTCTCAAAGATAATTAGACATAACCCGTTGGTCAATACTGAACTGAAATAATCATTAAAATATGAGATTGTGTTTATGCCATTGGAGATAACGTGGTGTGGTTATTCTCCTCTGCAGTGGACTAGAATGGAGACAAAATATTGCATCCTTTTTTTACTTCTTTTTTATTCTCTGTGACTATTTCATATTTTGACTTTCAGGAAACAAGGATGACTGACCTCAAGTAAATAGGAAGGTTCCAGCTTATCTTAACTAACTTTTTCCTTATCTTCCCCTAAAGAGCAGTTTGAGTACTGTCATGTCAGAGAGGGGAAATGGTGTTTGTTTAAGAACTATTCTTAATGATTTACATTTCAAGCATCCTCTGCTTCTGTTTTCAGTAAAAGGTGGGTGATTTTTAATGGTAATTATTTATTAATGGATTCAAAAGTTTCTATGGTCAGAACTCCAAGCCATTTATTTGATGAACATTAACGCGGCRAGGATAGAAACTACTATTTTGGAGGAATGTTTCAATTGTGTAGATCCTCAGATTCCTTCCACTGCAGTTGTGTGCTTCTGCTGAGTATATGGTAATACAAAAATACTGATGAATTTGGGTTGATGTTCATTTGCATGAGTAGTAACCTATTTTTCATATACTGCTGAAGCACTGTATGTGTGGATAAGGGCACATTGTCCATGCAGAAATAAAAATCATGTCTGTTGGTGTTTGTCTTTAACTTTCCTGAAGGTTGCATTTAATGTTTAAATTTTCATAAATCTTTTCTGTATCATTCAGAGGGAGATATTTCTCCTCTAATCAACTATATGATCCTTCAAGTTGTCTCTTCAATGTTGAGAATAGAAAATGAGGGATTTATTTCCTTACTGAAGGGGAATTTTGAGTGCTATGTCTCTATGCTCCTGAAAGCAGAAGCCATGGGTGTGTTAAGGAGAACACATGCACACCCATCCTCCTCTGTTTTTTGTGATGATCTGAAGAATAGGGGAGGTTTATTGATGGGAAAGCAGTTTGGAGGAAGAGATAGGATGAAATTGATCAGATAGGTGCTGCAGGAGCTTTAGCAAACAAGCAGGAACAGAAAGAATACAGAAATGAAAGAGAGAGCAAACTTCTTAAAGATCATATTTCACAGTTCTTTATAGCTGGCTGTTCCCTGTTCTGTATGTATTGGGGAAGGAAAAATATAAAAACTGCAAGTACAGTGATAAATACTTCTCTGTGGTGCAAATGACTTCATAAATCCTGAACTTGAGCTTGTGTTTTATCATCCTTTCACCAGGCACCCATGGTGTGCTATTTATAGCTGTGTAATTCACAGTAGACCGTCAATTATCCTATAGGGAATTTCCTGACTGTTGGTTGGAGGGCAATGGAATTCCCAGCTGAATGGCAGCATTTGCTGTAACATTATGGCGCACTAGAAAATGTGATTTCATTGCGGGCTGCCTACGGCTGGGATGGAAATGTTAAGATAAGAGGGCACCAACAGCTTTTTAGCTTTCCTCCTTGGTGCCAAAACACAGCTATAATGAGTGCAGGAAAAAAACCTCGGCTCTCTCTTAAGCAACATTTGCTTCAGTCACATTTTTGCTGTCCTTTATTGCTGYGAATCCAAAAATGTGAGACACAGCCAAGGTATAATGCTGAGGAAATTTGAAGTTTTTCAGCTTGCAGAGCATTATTGGCCCTGTTCTGGCCAGTTCAGAATATAAATAGATGAAGGCAAGACTTCTTCTGCCCCTCTCAGTCTATATATGTAATTTTTAAGATCATAGAATAATAAAAGAGTTTGGGTTGGAAGGGACCTTAAAGATCACCCACTTCCAACCCCTTTGCCTATACCAGGTTGCTCAGAGCCTCATCCAGCCTTGAACACTGCCAGAGATGGGGCATCCACAGCTTCTCTGGGCAACMTATGACAGTCCCTCACCACCTTCACAGTAAGGAATTTCTTCCTAATATCCAGTCTAACATGTCCTCCTTCAGTGTGAAGCCATCCCTGCTTGTCCTCTCACTGCATGTCCTTGTCAAAGTCCCTTTCCAGCTCTCTTGTTGCCCCTTTTGGTACTGGAAGGCTCTTCAAGGTTTCCTGAGGCTGAACACCCGCAGCTCCCTCAGCCTGTCTCCATAGGAGAGGTGCTCCAGCAAGTGCACATGGATGGGTCACGTTGAGCTTCTCCTCGGCCAACAGCCCCAAGTCCTTCTCCTCAGGGCTGCTCTCAACCCGTTCTCCACCCAGCCTGTATTTGTGTTTGGGATTGCCCTGAGACAGATGTATCTTTTTAAAGTCTGCCAACATAAGGATTACCAAATTTCCCATGGCATTCATGCAATGAGATCTCTTCTTTACCCAGCTCAATGTCTCTAGTGGACATTTCTACTAAGTTTTGCCTGTGTTGAGCTCCAAAKCTGAGTTTAATTTTACTTTTTGCTGCACAGAAGACTTCTTCATCTAGAAAAACAGAATCTGGGGCTCCACCATCCCCCTAAGAGCATAGTCCCTGGCTAAACACTCATTGCTGGATGTTCACACCTGATCTCCTACCTGCTTTTCATCTGGGATTGTATAAGACAGATTTCTCCTTTTTTTGGAAGCAGGTACCCACAGTACATCAATTCCATCGACCTGTTCATGGAAATTTCACTATTCCTTATAAAATGTGAAAATCAAAACTGTACAGCAGCGTTCTAGTCTGGGTTTTACCAATGACACGTGAACAATTAACTTTTCCTTCCCAGCACCCTTTTTTGCTCCATGATCACCCATCCAGAACACTTACAAGCTTTCGTGGCTCCACAGGCCCTAGCCTCTACACCTGCATTGCAGCCCTTGCTCRTGGAGATACATTATTCAAACAAAAAATTTTTAAAAATAGTAATTAAGATCCCTCTTTTTGCCTGCTCTGCAATGGGGATTTACAAATTTGCCTATTCGTATTGAATTTACTAGCAGATATTTTTACTGGCTCAATGAATGTGTCATCCCAATCTCATAAAAAAGGACAGCTAATCTCTCCATTTAATGATTTCACATTAGTGGCTACTTTTTGAGATTGGGTTGTTGTCTAATCTGTTTAAACTGGAATTTACTATTAACGTAATGCTCTAATATTTTCCTCAGATTGTTCTGTGCCAAGTCAAATGTATTGTAGAAATCTAAGCACATTATATCTCTACTGTCTCCTTTATCAGCTGAACTTGTAGTGTCCTGAAGGATGTAATCGGGATTATGTGGCATGATTTATTTTTCAAGAGACACTGTTGAGAAGCAGTACTTATATCCCTGTTCCTTACTTCCTTCTAAGATAAATGAATGCTCAGTCATGTTTTCCATTAATTTATTGGGGCTTATAGAAGGGGTTTTTCTAACTTGGGTTATCCCTGTTCACTTTCTGAAAATTAGGATGTTTTTGTTTCTCCGTCATTCCAGACTGTGCCCATACCAGATATACTGAAAATAAATGACAGTAATAATGTCCACAATGCTCTGAGCCAATGTTTTTTTTATTTCAAGTGCAAGCTATTTTGCTTTGCTAAAGAATTTTCTTTCTTATAGTCATGGTATAATACACTGCTTAGTAACTTATGGACTGGAAAATACTTTGTCATGCTAAAGTGATCAGCGTAGCTCACACTGCTTCTTTCAAAATAYAGAATAGAATAAGTTTTTGAATACATTTGACTTCTCTGCATCATTGCATGTCTGACTGCTTCCTTGCTTTTGTTAGTGTTTCTTTTCTTCCTAATACAGTTGAGTATTTTTTAGCCCTGCAAGCCATTCTTTTAACCCAAATACAATTTTGTTCAATTTTTTGCATTTGGGAAACACAAATTAAGTATTACCCTTTCCTTTATACATGTCAAATAGACAGATTGTAACACCAGTACTTCCATTTCTGTCTCTATTTCCATCTAACTCACTTGCAGTAATAAATCCAGCAGTTCTCTTTATTGTGCTCTAAATCCAGCTTTGGCCAAAGGTGTTTTTCAGAATTGTGGTATCAATCCTTTTTGGCTACCAGAAATCCTATTTTCAGTGTTTTTTTCCAGACTTTCATTCACATTTTCTTCCTAAACATTCCAGCTTTTTCTGTTTCCTAAACATTCCAGCTGATAGGCAGTTTACAGACATGGTCACAGTGTTCCTTATTTTCTAGTCATGTGGTTTGAGGAAGGCTCGTGGTTTTGTTCCTGGTTTCTTGCTGTTTTTTGTCCACCTGGAATGCTGATTTTTCATGCCTCTGGTCTACTGCAACACAAGGGAAAATGAATTTGCATCAACTCCTATCAGTGTGATGCTCCTGCTCAGACCCAGAATCCCGGCACTGCAAAGGATACTGCTGAAATATTTCCTAACACCCTTTAATGCTTTTGCTCAATTCACTTCTGAATGGGGTCTGATTGTTTAAAATCTTTTGCTTTAAGTGGCTGCTGCCTTCCTGTGCGCTCTAAGCAATTGTCAGACAACCATCAGCCCTTCCTGCTCTGACACAGTCATTCTTAGTTGTCCTCACTTTTGGAGCATGTGATCGAGCATCTCACGGGTGGATATCTCACATAGCCTTGACAGGTATTAAAGTTTGGTGCTTTGCCTCCAGTATCTCCATCTGTCATTGGTTCTCAAAACAAGGAAAGTTCCAAAGGTATCGTGTGAATTTTCCCTGCTCCTTGACAAGGTCCCAGAAGTCTTCTGTGACCCTAGAGTTCCTCAAGATACCGTGACCCTGTCTTACATCAATTCCAGCTTTTCCTCTCCACCTTAAAATTTAATGCCTCAGTTGAGTCAAATAAAAGCTTACCCAGAATATTTTAGACATTATTTATTGTATAATGTATACATCAAATGATATAATTTAGATGTTATTATTAGACACTTGGAACTGTCTTCTTCCCATCTTTAACACACTTGGCTGTACATCTCAAAGGAGTATATTCACTGTTGGCTGCTATGAGGCTGTGCTACTCCAAAGCTACATGTGTAAAAAGCAACTAGAAGTAATTGCAGGTAACTATAACCAGTAGTCAAGAAGTAAACTTAAAAAAACCCCAACAACAACAAAAAAAACCACCCCAAAAATAAAGAAACAAAGAGAGAAATTCACTTCAAACAGGACAAAAACAGTAGCCAAGATATGTCGAGGACACAGTAGAAATGTGGCCTTTGGTCTATTCACTAACTTCATTTTAAAATTTGTGTTTGTAAATACATTATCCACTTCCATATTTTCCCTGGCTCTGCCTGTTTTCATTTTTTATTTATTTCCATCTCCTTCACAACATTTTTTTTTTCCTGTAAAACTTTACCTTAATAAAGTTCTTCAACTCCCAGAGCAGGCAAGTTTTATTAGTTCTTCTCTATGTTCTTCTTAATGTTCTTCTCTATTTGGGCATGTYGTAACGACATCCCAAATTCTCCATCTTTTTGTGCCCTTCAGTCTTCCAGGATTGCCTCTGTATCTGGTTGTATACAGCATACAGGGCACTGCAAGTACCTTCCAGAGGGAGAACAGTAAATACTGCAACTTTTTAAGTTAAAAAACTCTCAGTCAGGCTGTGGCCAGAGYTTAGTTTCCAATCCAAACCTCTCAGGCAGATATTTACCTTGTCTGAGTTTCCACGTCAGGATTTCTGCATAAACGAAAGAAGACTGATTACACTTTTTATGATTACAATACCTTTAGTAGCAAGAAGGTTTTAGAGGTGGGCCCTGAGAGCTGTTTCTGTCAATAAAAGAAACTGTCTCCTTTTAAAAAGAGAAGAATTAAAGTCAAATTTTAATTGATGAAGAGAATGTTCACTCACAAAATGCAGGAAGCACCAGTCCAATCACCTGAAAAGTAGAAAACAGTTTGTAGAGTGTAGTCAACTAAAAATTCTCTTAGGTTTTGAAGTGGCAAATATTTAGTGTTGTCTTTAAATGGGAAACCTGGTATTTTTTGGGAAGAGGTCCTATCAGCACTAAGTTTAAAACCATATGTAAGGATATGCTGAATCTTTGAGACTTGATTAAGATTACAACCAAATATTGGTTTCAGAATTTTATGATTTTACTCTGTGATGCCTGAGCTGAAGTTGGAGCTCTTGAATTTTTTCTGTCCTCTGTCCACCTCTTTTCTGATTCAGCTGAAATGCACGGGTCTGGTGTCATTCTGTCTTCCTTTGAGCTTCATAAATATAGCTAGAGGTGCCCCTTTTGCTCYGAGGACACGAGTCCTATGAATTTAAATCACAAACACTACAGGCAGATTGTCCAAAGGCACTTTCACCTTGGGCCAGTCCCGTCCCACAGAGGACTAGGCATCTGCTGTGGCTGGAATTGGRTGGAAGTGATCCAGAACTTGAGGTTACCCAGCCCAGAGGCGTGGAGAATTAGGGACAGCGATTCTGTTCCTTTTGTTGCGCCAAGATGTGCTGAGGCAATTCCACCAGAGGAACGTCGTGTCAGGACCTCTCTGGCTTTGCACTACTCTGGAATTTGATTTGGTGATGGTGGCTGTCCATCTCCTCAAGATTTATCAGCATCTGTTCCATGTTTAGGGAGGCTGCCTCAGCTCTCCTTCATGGCAAGGCAAGGCTCCTCTTATCTACAGCAGCGGTCAGCCTGATTTGAGTAGCTGAAATGAGAATAAATCCATCTGTCTGTGCAAAACCTGCAGGGGAAGGGATTTGCTCTATTAATGAAGATATTAATTGTTTGCAGTCCAGCACAGTGGAACACTTGGTGCAACCAGAGTTGAAGCCTCCTTGTAAAAAGCCATTCTATGGACATGGAAACACAGTCTGTGTTCAGAAGGATAAAGGATATAGAAGGCACATGCATATACACATGTGGGGAGGTGGGAGAGTGAAAGAGTGATTGGAAAGAAGAGATGAAAAGCACTCTGGGAGTTGTTGAGCATCTGATGCTTGTCTTTCACTCTCATTTTGAGGACAGTAACTAGGGAGGGGTATTTGGCTGTGAGGGGCCAGCTAAGGCAAGTGAAGGAGCYAGTGAAGAGGCACAGATGAGAGGAGGAAATGCAGATAAAAGAGAGCATTTTGGTGATGTTATGCAAGCAGTTGAGTGGCAAGATGGGGGCTCGGCACATACGTGCTTTGGAGAAGTTTGTGCAGGGAAGCTATTTGTGAAGAGAGAGTAGAATCTAATTTGTTTGAACTCTGCCATCTGTGGTGTAATTGCCTTATTGCCAGTGGGATTTATATGTGTAAGTGAACACTAGAAAGAGGAAGAATACTAATAGTAGGGTTTAATTTTATATAGGACTGTCCCCGTTCGTCAGTGTAAAGCATATGAAAATAAGTCAATTCAAACCTATTTTATATAGGGTTATCTTGCTTCAGCTGTGAAAATTATATAAAAAATAGGTAAATTACTACAAAACTTCTACTGAGGAAGAATAAACGCACGATCATAAAAAGAAGCTGATTGCTCTCTAATTGCAAAGAATAAAAAATCATGTCAATTCTAAGATGCATCGTCAAGAGAAGAACAAAAATAAAATTGGAAGCTGACATCTTTCTTCTACAAATAGTTTCCTGAAAACTGCTGGTTTGACAGGCTTCCAAACTGACATCTTCTATTTATACATAAACCCATTGCAAGCTTTTTCCCCCAGCTGATATTTGGTAACAAGGCACTTAGCAGATGGTATGCCAAGTTGGATCACTTCTTTTGTGATACTGAAGTGTGTTTTTTAAGCCCCTTTCCCATTGAAACTGGTCTATAGCAGCTACCACTGTGGTTACAGAGACATTCCTTCACCTTCACAAACCAGGCCGACTAATATATCAGGCAGATGTTGATGAAAGGTGAAGTGAGTTTCATGTTGTACAGAGAATTTGACTGTTTCAGATACGTTGAGACACTTGGAATATGTGTGTACATGGTCAGATCAGTTCTGCTTTGGGGACAGACCGATATCCTGACATGCTTCACCCACAAAAAAAGCCTAACCGTGTTCTCCCAAAGCTGGCCTGCAGCAAAGCAGCAGAGTAGACAGTGCAGAAATGGCAGGTGCCCTTTTTATAACAACCTGCTGCTGTGATTAGGGCTGATAAAAGGAGACCAAGAGGTTGGAACAGAAAAACTTTATTGACAGGACTTGTGTATTAGACAATGTCCTACTTCACTTCTTCAGCTCCAGCCCACTCTCTGCGCTGTATCTGGGCACYAGAATGAGGTGAGATGGGTGTGCTGCCACCATGGTACCCTGAATAACTCAGTGGGATCTTTGGGACTGGCTCAAGGTTAGACGAATTTTCTGCAGGATGTTGCGATGCAGTGGAAGTGAGGGATGGGATGGGTTTGTGCCCTCTTTCTAAGTGGATGTGGAGACTGAGCTTGGCTGACAATGTGTCCTAGGCAGGCTTATATACTGAAAAATTGCTAATCTGCTGCCATTACCTTAAATAATTGATGATTCACATTCATTTGGATGTTCCATTACGACAGAACATTTTACAGATTTTGTTTTTGTTTTGTTTCARACTCCTGATGAGACACAGAGTGCTACGTGTCTGTGGTTGAAACAGGCAACAAAAAAGGAAAAGCAGAGACACGAGGAGATGCTCATGGAGACACAGGATATCAGCTCTTCTGCAATTTACTCCTGCTGCCCAATTTATTTCACAAGGGAATAAATGTTACAGTGTTTGCCCACAACTGGTAAATAAACAAGGCTTGATCCACTTGCTTTCATGTAGGAGTCTTTAGCTGTTCACACAGAGTTAGCAGAACACATGAGAAACAAGCACTCCTCTGGAACAGATATGGGAGACCAGGAATACCCTAAGGAACCTCAAATGTCTTTAAATTCTTCCTTATATGTGTAGTGTCAGTGCAGTTTCTTACATATGGTTTCTTAATATACTAATATTATCATGATCAAATCAAATATTTTGAGAGATCCATTCCTGCAATATCCAAGTGCTGGCATATTAGGTCATGATTTTAAAGCCAAATCCACTGCCATTAAGTCAAATTATAAATTGAGATCCTAACTGAATCAAGTTCCTCCAAGACAGGTTAATTCAAACTGACTGGCAGTCATTAATATTCAGTTCTTACTGTTGCATTAGCAGGACCTGGTCATAAATCTGTCTTAATCAATGTCTTCCTGGGAAATGGACAATGGGCTCTGACGACTAATATCCTGGCTGAAATTTCATGGGAGACTTTGCTAACTCTTTAGGGAATTTTTTTGTAATCCTGCACTGAATGCTCATCCATGCATGTTGCCATCAAAAAAAAAAAAAGAGAGAAAAAGATGCAATGAAACAATGGCTACATTACATCATGCTTGGAGCAAAACACTATTTCTGAGGTTTTTTCTGTGGGTACGACTTCTGTGATGGAGGAAGGTTTGTTCAGAAAGCTGACTGTGCCCAGTGCAAATATACAGGTTGGGGGAAAGCCAGYGAGTACCAGAAAACTGACAATTCCCACTGATGGCTGTCATCTATCTTGCAGCAGATAAATACAATAGGACAGTCTGACACGGGAATAGTCTGGCATATCATTCAGTCCACATGTCCAAGTATATAGGGCTGGTGTCTCAACAACTTCTCATTTTCTGGTTTCTGCCAAATGCAGTGTTTGGGGAAAAAAATAACAATTTCTCCATAGTCTTAATTCTGGTGCATAGCCCTAATGCAAATAGAAATAAAAAGCCTTTTGTTACCATGAACGTTGACTCATTTGTGTAGAAATCTCTTAACACAATTAAAGTAATTACTCTTAGCCTGAATGAATGCTGAACAGACTTCAGAAGGAGCCTTTGTGTGGGATAAAACTGCCTGGTTCTGTCCAGATACATCTCACATCAGGACAACTTCCATTTGTGTGTCTTCCCATCCATTGAAAGAACTAGAAATAATCTCAGTCCCTGCATCCTCTTAAACTTCAGTATTGTTTATTAAAGCCCTTTTCTTTTATTTTTTCTTTTCTTTTCTTTTCTTTTCTTTTCTTTTCTTTTCTTTTCTTTTCTTTTCTTTTCTTTTCTTTTCTTTTCTTTTTTCTTTTCTTTTCTTTTCTTTTCTTTTCTTTTCTTTTCTTTTCTTTTCTTTTCTTTTCTTTTCTTTTTTCTTTTCTCTTTTCTTTTCTTTTCTTTTCTTTTCTTTTCTTTTCTCTTCTCTTCTCTTCTCTTCTCTTCTCTTCTCTTCTCTTCTCTTCTCTTCTCGCTTTGCTTTCCCTCTATCCTCTTCCACTTGGGGTGAAAAATATTCTCCTGGTGCCCAAGACAAAGTTGAAGGTCACTGTACTTATCGTAAGGAACGACCCAGCATCCTGATCAAGTCCTCTGTTGTCACCATTCCTATTTCCTCTCCAATCCCACTGCCTGCTCGGTTTTGTGTGTTGTCCCTTTGCTCCTGCAATATTTGGCAGTGTCAGTAGTGGCTTCATGTCCATCAGCAGATGAAGATTGGGTGAGTGTGAAGGTCTGTGGTTAACTAAGGTTCAACATAATTTGTATTAAAAGTATAAAAAGAAATTCAGCTGCTAAATGCACTAGATGTGAATTCTTCCTTCATTTCCATATTTAAAAATAATAGGAGGAACTGGATATTAATTCTAAATGTAAGAAATTCTCCATCATATGAGGCATTGCCAGCCCAGCTTTAAGAGTAGAAAGAGAAAAAAATTGTTTAAAATGTAGACATATACTTTTTTACGCAGTCCTAGCAATTTGGGGGAAYATGTGTTTTATACTGATAAACTGGTGCAAAACCTATTTGAAGACACTGGAATTCCTGAATAATTATCACCAGTGTTTCCACTGAAACTCCTAGACTGTGAATCTGCTTGCATTTGTTCAACTGAAACATTCTCCTGCTGAGAACTGTGAAGTTTCATTTCCTTTAAAATTTTCCGGGGACAGGATGTCAGTCTAGGCAGAATGCCCTAGGGGGTATCCAGAGGAASTCCGTACAATGCATTTTAAAAGGCCTGTCATTATAACCACAATTTTACAGATCTTGCAAAAAATATTTATTGGGAAACTTTCTTTTTGCAAATGTGATTGATACTTTGACTATTTTTTTTTTCTTTTTCAGGATGAGAAAAAATACCAAAACATTTCCAGTCAGGGGATTTTTTTTTCATGAAATACCTCCCTATCTGTATAATAAAAAGGTCCAGCTCTTGATTATATGCTACAGAGTGGATTTCAGGAGCAAAATACTATTTTTGTCCACGGTGAATATTATGTCTTAAAGACTGCTGTTGGCTGTTTTGTTACAAATTTGGGGGGAAAATGGTGATTATACCATCTGAGATGGCTGACAAGCATGAGATGTGATGTCTTTGTATTTGCTATAGTGAAGTTTTTTGTTTATTGCAGGGTCAAGAAGTCACTTTTATGGCTGGCATGTCAACCAGGACTCTGGAAAGCCTTGTTTAATTACTCAGTTATCCCAAGCTGTGACAACTGGAGCACATTATTTATGTGGGAATTCATCCCTCACCCCAATTTAGCATCTACCTGAGGTGCCTGTGATGGAAGACTTGATATTCTGTGTCATCCCTGTAGGCAACAGTGAGAGACAGAGAGGATTCAGGAGGAAGCTGAACCCAACTAAGATCTGATTTTGGGGTGTACCTGCCTCTCTCTGTTGTGTGCAGAGGGACCTCCACTGTTCTCTGATTAAAAAGAGCAGAAACCTCTTTATATCTTGGTTTTCCACAGGGAGAAGGAAAGCATTTCCATTCTTTCGTGTTTTCTGGTATTACAGGCTGTTTCCACAGCTTTTTGTAACTTTTTTCCACAGTTTCCACATGCTCCTGTCTCTGAACTTAGGCAGCAAATGGCCTTATGGAAATACCTGAAAACAAGAAAAAGGCATGTTCCTGTGAGTAACATTAACTTTTCAATTAATCTAATTCTAATGCCATTAGAATTACTAAGAGAAGTCTCAAAAATATTCAGTTGCAACCACTGGCTGCCTAAGGCAAATCTTACACTCTCCATTCTTTTTAGTCTGAAAAGCCAACCCTTTGCATTTATTTACACATCCATGTTAAACTGATTGCCCTTCCTCTCTGCAGCTCAGGAATTATATTCATCATCTGATGCTGATGGTGGATCCGCACACTGCCAGCAATGACATCGGTTACTTCAGTGCTTCTATTAATGACAAATTTAGCCAGCTAAAAGGATGAGGTATGTGCCTTCAGGTTGATGCTAAATTGAAATTACCACTTAGCCTGCGATGGATTGCCCACGTTTTTATTAATAGGCTGAATTCCAGATCTGACCTTTCCAAAATCGCTGAATTACTATATCCTGGGACAGACAGCAGAGTTCCTCTCACAAGGAGAAGTGTCTTATGCAAACGTGTAAGGTCACCTAGAGAAGAACCCGGCTCTGGGTTCCAGGCAGCCTGTACACACAGGTGTCAGCCAAGGTGCAGTGTTGATCCATGGCTGTGGTTCATAGCTGCAGGACAATGCTCCTCCACTGTCCCCACTCTCCTGGGGGTGGAACACGTGGTCCTGCATTGTCTTTTCTAGTTTCATCACCTAACTTAGCACTAGGTTCCATTTCCAGGATGCCCCACTGTAAGCTCTGAGCTGTCACACGCAGAACACAGGAATACCCATCCTAGCTGGACTCTGCCTAAACGATGCTGCGCTGTGGGTGTGTCCTCAGGCAGGTCAGAGGTCTTTGCTTGCTGCTGTTGAAAACTCAGAGGGGAGRGTTCCAGCCCCCAGAAAACAAATTAAAGCACTTATTTTGTGCATGGTTTACATATTGTGTAGAATTCACGGAACCRAAAACGGTTGAGGTTGGAAGACTCCTCTGGAGGTCACCTGGTCCAGCCCCCACTCAGCGCATGGCCAGCTCCAAACACTGCTTAGGACTGTGCTCAGTGAGGTTTTGGGTGTCTCCAAGGGTGGGGACTCCACAGGCTCTCTGGGTAACCTGTCCCAATGTTTGATTACCCTCACAGTAAAAGTTTTTCCTCAAATTTCAGTGAAAAGTGGGAGACATTTTTAACATTTCTATGTAAGAGAACAGGTCCCAAGCACAGTTTTCCATGCTGGTGCTCTGCTGCRGATATGCTGTTTTCAGGTAATGAATATTTTCTTACATCATAAATGAATGACAAAGAATAAGAAATGGTCAATGAATTAACAGATTAACCACTGTCATTAACTAGTGAGGCCATTATGCCCTGTATGACTGGCATATTCACTTAAAAAGAGCTGGATTTTGCTCTGGTTCTGGTGTGCTCTGGAATTAAGGTGGTGTAAATGACAAAAAGACATAGCTGAGTGGATTCTCTGATAAAAATAAATACCCATATCCCACATGGCACCTTGCACTCATCCRGTTTCGGCCACAAGTGAAGAACTCTGGAGATAAACAAATACTGGATGACTACTTGCAATATTTGCTAAGTCTTAAGGAGGCTGCAACATGTTCATGATGAAATTGGAAGTGCAGGTGAAGGTAAATGTTTGTAATCCTACTGGTGTGGGCTCAAAAAAGAAATTGTTCCCTAAAGAAGGATGAAAGTCCCAAAAGAAATAAAAACGCCATTGGGCTTGTCATAGAGAAGGGGATTGTATGAAAGCAACCAGTGGACAAGTCTCAATTTTCATTTTTTACTTTACCAAAAATGGAGGAATTTATGTTGAAGAAATTAAAAATTTGTGTCATGAGGTGGACTAAAAAATATGACTTTAATAAATAGRAAAAGTCTGGGATCCCCAGCTGGGATGAGTAGGCTGCGTGATGCAGTGCAATCACTTAAGGCCTTGCTATATGAAGGTTTTAGGTAAAATACATTAAAATTATCTGAGGTGTTTCCTCTGGGTAACAAATTCCAGTTGCATTTCAGAGTGGTGTGGTGTTTGGCTGCAGAATACAAGGAACCGAGGCAAAAGAGAAAAAAAAGACGAGCTAGAAAAAGTGGGAGGTGAGGGAGGGAGGCTGGTGAGGAAGGAGTGAAGAGCTGCAGCACTATGCAAAAAGTCAGGTTCAGCACAAAGGATGCTGTTTGTCCCTGTTTCAGATGGACCAGCGACCTGAGAGCATCCAGGGATCAGCAGGGTCCTGGGGTATCTGGTCTGGGAAAGTTTCAGCTGCCTTCCCAGTTTCTCTGTCAAGAAATGAGAGAAATGTGTTATCATGTTGCATGGAAAGGAAAGGTAGCTGCTTAGTTTGTCGTTTTTGTTTCCATGTCTTCACTGTCTCTCTTCCTTCAGGATGATACTGTACTTTTAAGGAATTCGAGAGTCTGAAGGAAGGAAATATCAGTCAGTGTCTCTGCAGAGACTTGAGGTTTTCCACGTTTTTAAGTGCAGGCTTAGGGTAGTGTTCGTTGTCCACCCTTAGACACTGAACCCAGCTCTGGGTGCTGCCCCCAGTGCCTAGCAGAGTGGCTACATCCCACCAAACAGATTATTCCTTATGAATCAGTCTTCCAAATTTACACATCAGTCAGGGATAGGGCTGGAAGACACAGTTTACCAATAAAGCTGCATTTTTTTTCTCGTTGACAAAACACATGAAGTGAGACTGACCAAYGCAGCTCATGAAATCATATGCAACCCAAAAGACATTTTTCTAAAAAGAAAATGTTTTACCAAAAATTCTCAATTTTCATTTCAACGTTTTCAGAAGTCCTTATAAAAGCAGAAAAAAACCCATCAAAAAGCAAAAGCAAAAGTTTTGCTTTGTAGAACTTGATGCCAAGTCAGTGCTTCAGCAAGGGAGGCAGGATAAGATTGATTATTTCCATTTCACTGCACTGGGCTGACATCACTGGGGGTRCCATGCCAAACAATCCCAAGCTACATTTTCATCAGCAATTCACTGTGATTCATTGGTGGCTGCCTTTAGACACTGGGTTTTGTCCCTCGGATTTATTTTAGAAAAGATGATGCTAATTCTGGCAGGATAAGGACTCACTAAATAAAGCTGGGGTTTGCCATAACCTGTAGCCACGATTCTGGCTGTGCTTTTGATACGTGAAACCAGCTCATGGTGAGTGTCCAGGAAAGTGCTTCTGAGCTCAGTCTGCAAGCAGGCTGGAAATAGACTGAAGGAATGGGCCATCCTGGTTTTTTGCAGCCTCATCTGTCCAGGCTTGGATTTGTAAAAGCCAAAATCTGTTGAGAATTCACACAATTTCTGTAAATTCTGTATTTTCTGGCCAAAGGGTTCACCCCAAATATCCAATGTGCTGCAGCCCCATCACTGTAAGCAGCTGATTTCCCCAAGCTCTGCATATCCCATGTCAACATTTCCTCTCCTCCCACAGCTCCCAGACTCATTTTGGTGTCTGGCATGGCTGCAGCTCTAGATGCAGTGTTGGCTTGTTCAGACCTTCAAATCTACAGGCTTTTCCTGGTATTTTTCCTTGCTGCTCTCCCTTGCAGACATATCCCCACATCATCCTATTTATGAAATGTCCCTTTGGTGTTACYTGAGACCCCCCAGCTGCTCCTGCCTCATGCCTGCCCTTACACACCTGGGTATGCCCTATACAAGCAGGCAGTGCAGAGCAACAGAAGCAGATCCATAGAGTGACACAGYTGGTGCTGAGGATGCAACAACCCCCACATTTCAAAGGGTTTTGCTTTGGTTTGGGTTCAGCCCCGTCAAGGGACTGCACTTAGTTGGAGTATGTTAGCAGTRTCTCGGAATTGCATTTTCCTGTTCAGTTTCAGACATAAAAAATCCCATTTGGGCACTCGCRTTCCCCTTTTCAGTGCAGGATAACCAAGACACTGGGGTAGATCCTTCCCTGGAAGCCTTCCCATCACTCCTTCCTGAGACAAGAGTCAAGACTGAAACAAAGCCTTGTTCCTCTATGCAAACACTGCAGTATTTGTGCTATTTTTTAACTAAAGGGAGGCAAAATTTGTCAGTTTATTCCTCAGTAGGGAGAGACCTGAGTGTGCTGTACAGAAGCTATATTTGCTATTGACAGCCTTGTATTTGTCATAAGGCTCTTATTCTCATTAAGGTAGGAGCTGCAGCTTATTGGAAAAGGCTTTTGATGCAAACACTCCAGGCAGGGCTGTCCCCAGATCAAATGATATTTGTCATGAGGACAGTTGTGCAAAGATTCCCAGTGAGGAAAAAAAATGCATCAGAAGATAGATTACAAGGTCTCCTTTCAAGGGCAAATAATTAGGCAGAACTGTGCAGTTTGGCTTTATGTAAGAATCATTCTCCAGTCTCTATTCTTATTACAAACCAGAGCTCTTTGGGAGGGAAAAAAGGAATTTAATAAGCAGTTTCTGCAGTTCCTGCCACAGGAAGGAAACTTTGGCATAGCAAAGCATATACTGTTCCTTCCATATTTTCAGATCACATGCAAATTTTACCAAGGAACATGGTCCTGTGCTGACTGAGAAATAGATACTCCTAGTTGTGCTGCAAACTGAGGAGATAACACTTTTTTCTGATATGAGATGCTGAATTAAGAGAAAGAAGAACACCTCAGGCAGACATGCAGAACAGTGCTGCTCATCAATAAGTCAATGAAACACAAGTCAGTGGGATATTGTCCTTGAAGCCCTACGTGGTAGGCTGTGCTTCTCGTCCCTGCAATGGCCCCAAGAACTGGAGGCCTCCTCACAACTCGAGAGCAGAAGACAGCAATAGCACAAAGGATTTGAACAGGTCGTTATCATCAGTGGTGGGGGCACTTCAAGGTGTGACTTATCTTATCCAGAGAGTCCAGGGGCTCATCCTCAGACACAGCAGTTTTGCACCACAGGCCCCAGAAGAGGGGTGAATGCCCCGTTTGGAGCAGCTGCCCCACATTTGGAGGGGTGATGTTAGGACAGGCTCCCCCCCACCCACGGAGGCAATGGGGATGTTGGCACTGCACAAAACCATGAGAATCATCCTGCACTTGTCTTTGGTACCAATTTGTGAAGCCTCTTTCYCTGTTTGTTTGTTTGATGAGGCTCATTAGGGCCAGTTGAAGGCTGCCAGCTCAGACTGCTGAGCTCAGGCTCTCAGCTGTGCTGAAGAGGCTCCGTTCCAGCCAGCACTCCACGCACACACCGAGGCCGGATGTTTGCTTCCTTTCATGAGGGTTTTCTTTGTCTACTTGATTGTGGACTTGATTTTTACAAGTGCTATAAAAAACCCAACAGTCTTAGTCTCAGCTGGATTCTTGCAGCTGTGGGGAGAGGAAGC
The DNA here is from genome assembly GCA_018881555.1 of Amblyornis subalaris. Classification (NCBI taxonomy): domain Eukaryota; kingdom Metazoa; phylum Chordata; class Aves; order Passeriformes; family Ptilonorhynchidae; genus Amblyornis; species Amblyornis subalaris. Next base: position 518,451 of record JACAXG010000032.1, on the reverse strand, counting down.
AGAGACTCCATGTTTTCAAGAGCCAAAAGCTCCTACTCCATAATTTGTGCTGATTTCTGTCTGATCCTTAAAGAAGGAGTTAATTAAGGTTCCAACWCCATCCTCTTCCTTCTACAGCTATTTTTATTTGTGGTCTACCTGTTTAGTGTCCCATTTGTGCTTGCAATAAAGACACACCTCATTGTCTTTCCCAATAGGAAGACAAGGACTCTTGATACTCAGATATAAAGAGGTTTAGTCTAGGGTTATATTGTCAAGTGCTTGAAGSGTAAGGAACATATGGATGCCAGTTATGCAGTCTCCTTTAGAGGCAATAGGTACATGCACATCYACACAGTGTTCCAATGCAGAGGGAAAATTTGCATGGGCATGTATATACAGGTGCCTTCACTGAACTTCTCACAGCAGTTTCCTGGGAAACGAAAGGATGCCAAAATTGGCACCAGCTTTGAATTACAGAGAACATAATGTCCCCGGTAGTAAATTAGAACCCTTTATCTTCAGCCTCTTCCTATTCCTCCTTTCTTTCTTGCACGCTCTCCACTGCCTTTTGTAAAGCTTTAAACTTCTGGCTTCTTCTCCAGCCCTTTTTCTGTTCCTGTTCATCCTTCCTTCTTCCAGGCCTTCACCTGCCCTTCTGTCCCACCCCTTCCTTTGCTGTTATTCTGCATCTCACTCCCCCTTGCCATTCCTGCATTCCATGTTGGATCTCAGGCTGTCCCCCTTGCCATTCCTGCATTCCATGTTGGATCTCAGGCTGCCTTCTCCTCTTTCCTCCCTGTCAGGCTGCCAGCTGCAGGAAACACTGAAAGCACGGGAGAGGCAACTTCATCTTCTCAGTCCTGGAGCTTGTCACGTGCAAAGCCCCTGGAGGAGCAGTAACCACAGGTGAAAGTGGTGCTTTGCTGTAGGATACCCTGCACAGAGCAGGTTCAACCAGCAGAGATGGACAATCCCTACAATAGGCTCAAAAATCCTTTGCCACAAACAAATTCAGCTTTAAATCAACCCTAATAAAGATCATCCTAATAAGAACACTGGAAGTTTAAACCATAGCTAATTTGGCTTGGGTTTTCATGGGAAGGATAAAAAGTAAGCTCACAGTACTAGACAAGATCCCTCCCAAAATCACACGCTCCCCTAATTTTGAATCCTGCAAGAATTCTCGGTGCAACTGTTGTCACATTTGGTTGAGTTTCTTTTATTTTGGTAGGAAAAATCCTGTATTACTCTCTCTTTACTTTGGAAACACTTGAATTATTTTAACTTAGCTTTCTGTAGAAAAATCAGCTCAAAGGTTACACTTTTGCAGACACAGGGAAATATCAGCAGAAACCAGCAGTTCTGGCAATCCTTTTAACACCAAAAAAGCAAGTCCTTTTTTCAGCAGGCAGTGGCTGTGGCTCCCTGTATGCCTTGCCACAAGGTGCAACGAAACCCTGATTTTCCCTGAAAGCATCAGACCCCTCACATATAAACAACTTTTTCTAAAAATTAAGTTAGTGTCTCTATCTTGCTCATTTCAGAAAAAGAGAAAATCCTAGCTCGAAGAAATATGGGCCCAAACCTTCTGAACCCCTTTGGAGTAGACAGGTGCAATAACTGRTCCCACCTGACTTGGAGGAGCAAAGAAACTGTGGCTTCTCTGATATTTGGATTTCATTGTGCGGCAGCTGGAAGAGTCCTCTGAAATGAGTTTTTCCGAGAAATATAATAAAGTAAAACTGGATACTAAATAGAAACCACGGAAAATATAAATCTGAAGGCATTGAAAATGCCAATACATTAAATTTTCAATTTAATCAAAGTCATGGGTCATTTAATGCAATATGAAGAAAAAATATTGAGAAATGAAATCATGGCAGTTTTTTCTGCTGCAGTTCGTCTAAAAGACTCAAATCATATTGACTTTCTATAGGTCTCAACTTGTTTTAAACAAACTGACCCTCCCAATCTAAGGCACGTGGGATTGTTTGGTCACTGTGAAAAAAAAAAAAACAGTTAATAGAGATATATGCCTGTGCTTACAGTGTGTGTGGAGCCCAAAGGAATGTACGGCTCTCAGGAACAAACCTCCTTTGGTGTGGCCTGAATCTAAACCCTATTAAACTCCATATATTTCTGCTGATTTTGGTATCTGTAGTATTGGCTATAAATGAATTAAGTTCTGAGCATTATAACAGCAAATGTTTGACCTCAAGGTTAAGGCATGGAATTCTTGTGTGCACTTATGAAACGCTTGGGATCAGGAATTGCTTCACTCTTCTGATTCCACCCACTTTATGCTTTGTTGCCAGGTCTTTTGTGTGAAGCTGCTCAGAAACTTGAAATGATATTTTGATGCTGTGGTAGGAAATGAAGAAAAGTATAAACTTTCTGTAAGGCCTAACTGCTCGTCATGGAAAAAAAAAGGAGAATRAAGTGGATGGTTTATATGAGTTCAGACTCTGCTAAACTGGAATGCAGATGCATCTGGATATTAAATGGAAAGGATGTACAAAAGACAGCTCCTGCCCCATGTGAAATTCTTTCTATTAATAGTCATAAAATAAAATAAGTTATCACAGAATCACAGAAGAGTTTGCATTGGAAGAGATCTTATATATCATCTCATTCCAGTCCRCTGCCCTGGGCAGGGACACCTTCCGCTATCCCAGGTTGCTCCAAGTCCATCCAACCTGGCCTTGGATACTTCCAGGAATGGGGCACCCACAGCTTCTGCTTTTTGTTTGTTTGTTTCCCGCCAACAACGGCGTTCAAACAACCTCCCTGCAGGGTTTGTTCCGTGTCTGCCTGGGGCAAGCCGCACTTGCACTCTGCACAGGAGTTCTGGGAGAAGGTAGCTGCCTGCAGAGCCTTTTCTCCAGCTTACTGTGGGCTTTGTTTCCCACTTAAATGGGAAAGTCTTGTATCTGCTTACCTCATCTAAAGCCAAACTCAAAATGCATTTGATTCTGCCTGCTATCAGGGTAACTGCTGTGACTCTGAGGCTGTCACATCAGAAATCACCCATCCACACTGCTGATCCTTTGCACTGATGGAGAGCAATACATGCTTTTTCCCATATGTTCAGCCTAACCATAGGTTTGCTGTTTCTGAGCAATCAATGAAACACAGATGATAGATAACTCTTTTCTGTTTCATTATTTTCCGGGTTTATCTCTCCAAGCCTGGCTGCACACTGTAAATGGCAAACACAGCCATAGCACCAGTCAGCAGTGGAATGGGATGGTTCTGTCCTCCACCACGTAATTTAAAACCTACCTTCACCCTTGGCAAATCCCTCAATTAAAATCCCAATCACAACTTTTCTTGGGCCTCTGGATATCATAGACCCAAGAGGAGAAACATCTTTTTCCACTAAAAAAAAGCAGGTGATGGTTCATCTCTGCCCAATGTATTTGTCATGYAGAGAAAAAAAATACATTAAAAGAAACTACTGCTTCTTAGAATGAGGAAATTCAGAGCTTGCACAGATGCCAGTGTGTATTTCAAGTTTAACAGGATAAAATAACTGGGCATGTAATAATATTTTTTCTTGCAAATTGTATCAAGATCACTTTAAACAGTGAAATAATTACAATTACAATGCCTTTATTTTCAGGCCTTTAAGGAAACAATGAGKTTATGTAAGAACAAAATGCAACAGAAAAACTCATTCTTTAATATCTTTGAACATTTGGATGTGATTTGTCACTGTGTTTACATTTAGATGCTTTATAGACCGAGGCACACTGGAGTAATTAGGTTTTGTTTATATGAAAATTCAGACAAGATATTGATTTTGTTCTGTAGCCTTTTTTAAACTTGGGTTTTAACATTCTTCATTGCCTGCCACACTGAGAGAGGGGTTATGGCCAACATCTGCCAGTAGCACCATCAGCAATATTGGTGATCTTGAGCTGTGACTGGAATTGGAAGATTTGCTGAGAATTATGAGGTTAAATAACATCAACAAAAGAAAACATAACAGAAAAAAGTGTTGTTTTCATCTGTCCTATTTTCTCAGGCATTCACATTTGCAAACTTTTCCATGCATCAGTAAGAGTTAGAAAAAAAACTTTCTCATGCATTAAAAAAGAGAAGCTGAGTTTCCCATGTTCCAGGAGCTGGGACTGTAGAAAGGACAACATAATAAATTCTGGGAATTGCAATCTTCTGTAACAGAAATAGTTGGTGAGAGTTGAAATAGCATCACGTTCCTTTGACTGCATGACTTTGATATTTAAATTATCTTGCTGCATTCCCTTCTTCTGAAAACTGAACGTTATGTAATTGAAAAACAATAATCTAATAACATAATAGAGTTTTATCATGGCCATTAGCTGGCATCTCCAGTGGAAATAAATGTCTGTTATTAGTCCAATCTATCACAAGATCTTGCAGCATTTAGGACATTCCCTTGGGTCATCACTGCACACACTTCCTATAGTAAATCTTAAATCGTGACAAATAATGTCTTTTTCCTGTGGTTGCCAACTGTCTTCTATATCTGTTTATCTTCCAGAACACAGCAGATTTGTTTATGCAGCACAGAAAATGGTGGTTAATGAATGATAGAAAAACATCGTTCATCCTACTAAAGCCAAGTCTTTGTTTCCTGTTTCAGTGTGGTTTGGACCTTGTTGTTGCAGAAAGAGCATGATATACATTTTAGGAATAGGATCCAGCAAACACACAGAGGTGGGATGCTGCCATGATTAAAGGAGGTGTTTAAACTTAGAGATAGATTGTGAGTCCAGCTGCCATGAAGCAATGCTTACTCATGCTGGAGCAGGATGTCCAGAAGCCCTGGATAGCCCTGGCATGTGCATCCTGCTCCTTTCCTCCCCGTTGTCCCCCTGACAAGATGTCTCAGATGTCCTTCTGTTTCTCCCTAAAGGTCAGCCGGTCAGCAGCAGAAGCCCCAACAGTGTCCTCTCTGCCTCAGCTGCAACCCACCAGCAGCATAAGGACATTTGCCGAAGAGCTCTGTGCAAATCACTCCTGCCAGGAAAATCCCCTACAATTCCAGCTGCTTTCAATTCCTCCCCGTTAGWGCAGGAATTTAACATCCCTCCCACCCTGCTTCCTTCAAGATCTTCCCACCAGGTCCAGAAAAGRCTTTATGACACCTGGCACAGGGAAAGGCTGGCTGCCTCCTGCCTGGCCAGCAGGACCCTCCTGCCAGCCACCCTTCAGAGAATCATTGCTAATTGCAGCAAAGAGCTTCCTGCTCAGACTCCTGCCRCCGAACAGACCTCCCTGAGCACTGCAATCCTGTCACCTGGCAGTGAACCCACCTCTCCCTCCCGGCATCACCAGCTGGCAAAATGGAATAAGGACATGTAGGCCAAGCTGTGCATTTAGGGCAGTCTTTGCAAGAGCAAATCCCGTTCCTGACAGAGAGGTGGTGGGGAAAGATTTGTGGTTTTGGTGAGTAGGAGGATATTTGCTTTGCAAAACATGGTGACCACTCCAGTATCAGGATATTTGGAAGAAGTTCGTCACTGTGAGTGTGGTAAGACACTGGAAAAGGTTCTCCAGAGAAGCTGTGGATGTCCCATCCCTGGAAGTGTTCAAGGCCRGGTTAGATGGAGCTCTGAGCAATCCAGTCTAGTGGAAGGTGTCCGTGCATATGGCAGTGGGATTGGAGCTGGATGAGGGCCCTTCTAACCTAAACCCATTCTATGATTCTGTGATTTTATAAGCACAAATTGCTCCAAGCCAAGCAAAAGCAGTTCCATGGCAAGTCAAACGACAGGATAAGCCTCAGTTGCTGAGGAATATGGGATGAGAAAGGCTGGACCAGTGGGTGAGGATAGTGCATTCCTTTCTCCYCAGTGTATTACTGAGTGCCTGCTCTGAGGGTTGAGCTTGGTGGGTTAAAAAGAAACTCATGAGTTCCCTCATGGAACGGGGAGTAATTCTTAATGCACTTGCACGTTATGCAAGAGTGAAGGCGAGTGGCAAACCAGCGGAAGCAAAATCCATTTTGTTATGACTCAGTCAGTGGGAGAGGGCTGGGAGTCAGCCAGAGGTTAAAGATGGATTTGCCTCTTTAATCTGTTCAGCCTCAGTGGCGGGGCTGGAGCAGGAGCTGTTCACTTCACGCTCCACGGTGCCTGCCCTGCTGCAGGCTCCCTCCTCCTCCTCCTCCTGTTCCTCGTGCTCTCCCAACCCACCAAGCACCATCCCCTGAGCACATTCAGTGGCTCCTAAGGAAAAGCTCAATCTCGTTTTCCTTTTCCTGCTGGTTTTGCTGTTTATTCGATGTTCAGCAGTGAAGAGAAAGCCGAGGGGCAAACTCCTTCCTTGCTGCTGGCTCACAACCCTTCAGAGGAGCCCGGTGCAATAACACAGACCAAATCCCACTGGCACAAGAGCCAGGCTTGGAAACCCTGCCCGGGCACCGCTGTTTCCCTGCTCTGTGTGCTGTAGGTGCACTCAGGTGTGCTCCTGCACAGCTCCCGAGCATTCCCAGAAYACCCCAGGCACTGCGACTGAATAAAACATTGAACTGCAAATAAAGCTGCTCCTGCTGAACAACCTCCCTGTTGCCTCCCCGTCCCACACTGGCTCCGAAGCCCTGACTGCACAGGGTGAATACAGAAAAATGTAAACAATTCTGTGAGCAGTTTTGATATCTCTGTAAGTGCTGAAAGTGTCATCGACTGATCTGTTGCTCTTGGGCAGTAGTTTTTGTCTTGCAAAAAGGCCATTCTTACACCTTCTTTCTTTTTCCACAACATTTATATGATTCAATTTTCTGCAACAGCACCTTAACTTGGCCAATTTAAACATTAACTTCTAGACAGGATTGAATTATTTGCAGATGAAATAACAAATACATTGCGTTAATTTTTTAGAAGACAGTGTGGATCCCAAAACATGCTTTTGTTCTAACAGGAAAGTCAATGCTCACCAAAAAGGTAAGTAGCCAGTAATAAAACTTAGCAAAATCTTAGAAAAACACTGCTACTGGTTTCTTAATTGTTTTGTCTAGTAAATAAAGTGCACCCACATCATGATGTCAACCCTTGCTATGGTCCACCCTGAGGAAAGAGTCTAAGTGAACACAAGGACAATTAGTGGTACAGTCCATGTTTCATTATCAAGTGTCAAAGCAAGAAATTATGGTTGAGAGTTATTCTTTAATGGAATATCAGATATCCAGATACTCCCAGACCTGAAAAGGCAGAAATATCGAGTGGAAATAGAAGCAAATTGAGAAAAAGTTGGGAAGGGATATGTATATACTTTGAGGGAGGGGAAAAAAGGCCAGGAAAATGCAAAGCAAATGAGAATTTTGTGTCAGGTCTACATGGTCCATATTTGGTAACTGAGACCTTATTCTCTGTTATCATTATGTAGTCCAGGGAAAGGCTAGATTTTCACTTCAAGCAATTAGATTAATCCTTTTGTTGGTTTTTTTTGCACTTGTTCTTTATTTCCTTAACTGCACAATGCCATTAATTGGTATCAAACCAAATTGCTTGTATCAGCTCATTCATCTGTAAAGGCCACCAGCTCTCAATCCAATTCCTCTTCATTCACTGTCCTGGTGCAGTTATCTTTCAAGAATACACATTAATTTGTGCTCAGCTAATGTTTGGATTCTGAAATATGTTTGGATGTGTGTGCAGTGTCAATGTTTGATGAATTTAATCAGGAAATACAAAGATGGATTTATTGCCTGAATCATTAAACTCGTGGGTTTTTTATTCATTAGGCATTTGTACCCACAACACCTTTTAAAAATCACTTGGTCACAGTGATCACAGAGGTGATCTAATATTGCTGGCAGGACTATTTTATTTATTTCAACAATATAGTTCAATCTAATGCTCCAACATCAGCTAAATTTCTTGATCCAAAGCCATCAGGTCCATGACATTTATAATCAGCTATCCCTACCCTATCTAACCTCCATATCTCACAAATGCATTGTTCTCAGCTAGGCTTTTTCATTTTTTAAAACAGGATGCTATAAAAAAGATCCTTTTTTTTTTTTTTTTAATTTGCTTCCATTAGGGTAAAGCTCAGCCAGGCAAAGATAATTCTCAAACACTTAAAATCTTGGAAGTGGCTTTGTTTAAATTCTTAGAGCCTCTTATGTAGTTCAGCCTGCTTTAAATGTTTGGAGTAATTTAAACCTCCTATAGTCTCATGACTGAAACGGGCACACTTGTGCACTACTCATGGCATTTTGTTCAAGGTCATTGGAAAAATTCACTTATTCTCTGTTTCCACGTCTTTGGTCTCAAGTCCCTTGTCAAACACTAACCCCAGAGTAAAGTGACTAGAATAACATGAGTAGGAACATGGTGAATACTGCTTAAAATTCCTGAATCCATTAGTGTGTAACTTTAAAGAGATGTATCTTGGAGGTACAATAAAAAAAAATCTGAGATCAGTAAAAGAACTGCATCACATAAGTCTCTGCATCTAGTGGAAGGTGTCCCTGCCCACAGTAGAGGGGTTGGRACTAGATGACCTTTGAGGTCCCTTCCAGTCCAAACCACTCTGTAATTCTGTGATTCTATGACTTGAAAATCCTTTATGAGTACCAAAAAAAAAAAGAAAAGTATAAGAAGATCATAACTTTCAATGTCTGARCAGTATTCTTCAATATGCTGTTGAGTAAGATCTATAAAGCAAGTAGAGTTTGGAAGTCCTCTTTTCAAAAGATAGAGTTTAGATGTCCCTGCTTGACGATCCACTGTGTTCCCTTCCAGCCTTACCCATTCTGTGGTTGTGTGATAGTGTGAAATTTTAGTCAGAATCTTAATTCTCAGGATTCCTTTCAACCTGTTTTGTTCCTTTAAGAAAGTCTTGGCCTTCAAGTTAAAATCCAGTACAGGGAATTTGAATCTGAATGGAATTTGCTGAAAGATGACAGAAACAACAGGAATTCTTAAACAGTAGTGTATAATGAAAGGGTTTGCTACAAGACTCCAAATCCTGCAGATGAGTGGTGTGTAACGGAGGGCATGTTCAGAAATTATGCTTGCATGTAATTTTATCATTTGTTCTATTTATCTAAACAATGTAGCTAATCTTAGCAGCTCATATGAGCTTTATGAATTTGTATCTTGCACTTTCAAAATAACAAAAAGCCATCAGATATGAAGCCAGAGAGCAAACGTAAATATTTCAGATGTAAATATTTCAGCCCATAACAATTTCAGGGCATCCCATGCCATGGGCTAAGAGCATTTGTGAGTTGAGGTCAAATCGAGTGGCAGCTGCAGTTCTTGCAAGATGTCCCCTGCTTCCAGCTTTTCTGGGATGGGACTGACCTTGTCCCTGCTTTTAAGAATATATATGCTAGCTGATTGCTGCTATGCAGAGGATGGCTGAATGAAGGAGGAGGAATAAGTAGGAAAAAGAACAGAGGACAGAAAACAGAAATGTGMAGTTATTCTGTTCCTTGCTTTCCTCCTACACGCAAAGAGCAGCAGGAGAGCAGTAACTAAACATCTTTGTCTTCATGAAGAAAGAGGACCAAAGCCTGTGCAGCTGTTGCCTAACCAAGGAGTGGTTCAGTCTCCAAATAAATCTTGATAAATCAAGGAATTCCTTCTTCAAAGATACATGCACCATACTTTTTAATTTCGGTTTGAATTCCTTCTCTGAAACCCTGGGATCCTGACTTCTTTGGAGGGTGTTTYTCTTGGTGATCCCTTTTATTCTTCCTGCCTACAGAGTGTCTGTCACCATGGGGGATCTGAGTGCATCTCTCCAGCTAAGCAGAACTCCCCTAGGAGAGCCCCTGGCATTGGTGGGTCCTGGAGCGTGGCAGCATTGATGGCTGAGGTGGTGCTTGGGCCCTGGCATTATTTAATTTATCAATGCAGATATAACTACAGAGTCCAACTTTGACAGCTCWGTCAGCAGCTCACCCTGGCTGATGACACCCACGACCTGTGGTGCTCCCACACTTAACGATGGCATCACCAGTGATCCCCGATGGCCTTCGTGTCCTCAGCCACCCAAACCTATCTGCCAGCAGCAGGAGCCCTCCTGGACTGCTGTGAGCTTGCCAACGACAYGAGCAGAGAGCTGTTTTATAAATTGCAAATCAGCAGTGGAGGTTGCAGTCACAGTTTATCTGCGCTGCCTCAAGTGTGTCACTTGCTGGGCTTTAGCAGGTGAGCATCCCACACAGCTTGGTGGAAGTCAGCCAGGCTTTCCCTGGAGGTGTGTAAGGGCTGGATGGTCTCTGGGCAAACTGGGCTAGTGGGAGGTGTCTCTGGATGGTCTTTAAGGTCCCTTCCAACCCAAACCACTGCCTGATTCTATGAAACCTGCCTGTTCCATACCAACAAAGCCAGGACAAGGTCTTCTTTTCCTCTCTCGTTCTCTCTTCTTGGAACTCTTGAAAAATACTAACATCACTTAAATGTAAAATAACTCAAATCCCTCAGAGCAGCAATTCCTTGCCTCTTGTGATGTCTCAGAGCCAAACTGCAGCACCTTCCAAGGCGGAAAGGCCTCCCAATGGGATGGGACGTCTCCATGGCAACAGGCCATGGCTCTGGTCTGGCCCTCAAGAGCCCTCAGCAGAGAAGCTCAAACAAGCCAGAGAGACCCAACCAGGCTTTGGCAAGTTTGCTTTTAATTTTCCTTCTGTAAGGGTGACAGGAGCAAAGAACAATTACAGCATTTTTAGTCCAGCTGACAAATTATGTGTTAGCTCAATTTAGGCTAAGCACAATTTCCCAATCAAAGTCAAACCAAAACAACCAAAMAGGCTCATGTTTTCTGAAATTCATTAGTCCTGTTCGTCTTTTTCACCTCTCTAGATTGTAATTCTACACCATTTCCTCAACCAAAGACGAGAGCAGGGGACTTTTGGTTTTGTTTTCTGGTTGTATTGCGGYTTTTTCATCTTCAAAGGTGTCTACGTTGTAAGGTTACAAATACTTAGAGAATGGMAATTCCACTGACTGACCAAATGCAATTAAGCTATCCAGCTCATTTAAAAGCTGGATGTGAATTTAAATAAGGCTCAGCTTTGTGGAAGCTGCCTCCCTCTGATGGACATTTTTGGGTTGGATTAAAAGAAAAAGACCCTAATTTCTTACTAATTTCTTTCACTCAGCTCTTCTATTAATACAGATATCCATTCACTGTCATTGCCAAACTGCAGGGAAGGGTTTTTTTTTTTTCCTAAAGCTAAAGAATGCCAAAAAATGTCATAGAGAATGAAGGAAGAGACAGGAACTTAGATATGTGTTGCTCAAAACCTGATGTTGTTTGCCCAGGGAGCAAGATCCAGAATAACCATCTGTATGAGTGGGGAGATGCCTCAAGCTAATCATTATATGATACCATGTGGAGAAGTGTGTTTGAACTCCCAGATTGTTCCAGTTTTCAGAAGCTTGAGGCAGGAAAACAGGTCCGTGGGATCCCACACCTGGAGCTGTCTGCTGGAGGTGAAAATTGTATCCATAATTTAAAAGAATGACTCTCAAAGAAAACTTCAGGTTTTTTCTACAAAGAAATATGCAGCAAAGCCTGTTTTAGTTATAATAATCGAGTGTAGGTGATTCCTTTTATTCTAGTCATACAGATGGGCTGAAAAACTGCCCTAGATTCATGTGCCCAGAATTATTTTTGACTTTTATTTCGTTAATTTATTATTTTTATTTGTTTTTAATGTAATGACATTTCTTTTATTTCCTGGGAAACACATCAAGGATCTAGGACTCCGCTTTTCCCATCTGATGGGAAATGCTATCTCATAGATTTTGAGTTCTTCTACCCTATTTTCTGAAGTTATGAGCCTTCTGAAACATGTTTGATGTGAGAAATGAGGACAGGGCTAGCTTGAATCCAAGTTTTCCACTTCTGGAGGAAGTCCTTATTTAATTTTCAGGTACARGATAGAAGAGGTGATATTAAAAAATTATATAAAGAATCATCTCTTGAGTTTTGTGAACAGCTTAACCATAGAGCTGTGAGTAGTCTTGCTCATTTTGATGTTTTGTCGATCAACAGACAGTAATGTCAAATTCTTGATGCTCACTGAGCTTAACCAAACCAGATATCTAAGGGCAGAAACTGGATCCATTTTGCCCTTAGAAACATAACTGCGTTTAGCTAGAGACTGTGGCAAACAGGGTGATTTCTTCTAAGTTCAAGTGTCTTCCTTGGTGAAGGGAAGTTTTTTTGGATGTAAATTTTCATAGAATCACAGAATGGTTTGGGTTGGAAGGGACCTTTAAAGACCATCTTGTTCTAACTCCCTRCCATGGGCAGGGACACCTTCCACCAGACCAGGTTGCTCAAAGAAAGCCCCATCCCGCCTGGCCTTGATCACTTCCAGGGATGGGATTTTGAATTTAAGTACCTGCCTCCATTAAATTAWAACTGCATCTTCCTAAGCTCCTTGATTGACTGTAAATTTTATTTTTTAAAACAACTAAGATACTGGAGAGCACCTGGGTGTCCATCTGTGCCTCAYCCTTTCTCTCCTGTCAGCCCAGTTCCTCACAGACAACACTTGCTGATGGTGGAAGCACTGACTGAATCGCTGGGATTGCCACGGTTTTCCCAGACCCAGAAAGTCAGAGAAGATAAATGATACTGGGTAGCTCTTGCAGCACATAATGCTTTTCATCCACRAAGCACGCAGCTAATATTCTCTCAAAACCAGAGAGATTTATGCAATAAAATTCTTCTTACAGGCACTTTCCAAATCACAATAGAAAAGACTGTTAGCCAAAAGCCAATGAGGCATTGGCTCAGCCATTACACACCTTGTAGATGTTTCCTAAATACATAACTGCTGGATTGGTGAGGAAATTAGAGTTCCAACAATCAAGAGATAATATATTTTAGGGCATAGTTAGTCTTGCACGTGCCCTTGGAGTTATTAATTTTAGACATGCAATACCCTTTCAGTGTCTCTGCATCAACGTTTAAAGACAGACACTTTCAATGTATTTGCAATGTCTCTGACATCCTTTAGACATCTATTTTAGGATTAAATGATCCCATCCGAAAAGGCCACACTTCACTCAGAGACAGTGCTGGTCTAGTCAAAGGTAGGCACTGGAGACAACCAGTTTTGGTCAGATGAATGCTCCTCGAAGTGAGCACAGCTGCTAGAGTCTTGTGCCTGTGCTATAAGTAATCATGGACACTTGGTACACAATAAATACAAATTTTTCCTTTTTATTTTTTTTACATCTTTAAATATTTTATTATGTTTTGTTATGCTACAGTTAAGAGATCCAGAAGACTTTGCTTGTTTTAATAAATAAATTGGGACTGGGACATGGGATCAAGTACTGCCTATGAGTGCCCATGCTGCTTAGTCCAATATCCCTGCCAAGCATGGCCCATGCCAACTAAAACTCTCCCAGACATTGTACAGGCCTGGAGCAGGGAATAGCATCAGCCAGGGACTGTTCCCAGTGAGCAATCTGTACTGGGGAGGGCAGTTAGAGATGCACAGAAGCAGATGTGGAGATAGGAGGTGACATCAGCACTAGAAAAAGACTCTTGGCTAATTTTATTGGATAGTATAAATGTGGATATTTCATCTCAAAATGCTGGAAAGCATAGCTAAATACTTTAGTAGAAAAAAGCCCAAATGGCTTTGACATAATGTGGAAACTTGGCATTTGCTCAAGTTAAGGTATGGGAGYAGTGACACAGGATTATGGTGACTTACAAGGCCATAGCCTTCTTTCTGACTTGCATAAAGCTCTTTCTTTTCCTCTCTCTTGCATAATGCAGTGAAAGACATGGAATAGGCTTGTATTCTTTGCGGGAATCATCTGTCAAATATTCCTGAGGTGGAAGTATTGATTTTACTTTTGAGGCGTGATGAAATGAGAAGGTTGGAGGTGGGCTGAGTGGTTTGATGCAATGACAGTCACAATTCCTTCACTTGACACCCCATGTCAGAGAAAACACAAAGTGCATGTTCACCTTTATTAGTAAATACAGATTGAAAAATCTATATGAATAAATACGAATTGCTATGGGCTCTTCACTGATTTGGTATCTTCTGTGTTTTGGAGCTCATTACTTCACAAACTTATGATGAGAATGAGAAATGAGAAAGCTGTAAGATTCTCTTTATACATCATTTTTGACAGCTCTGATGACCTGATTTCCTGCCACCTCCCTGTGATTTCGATTCAAACCTGGCTGAGCACGTAGAAAAAAGAATTTCACTCGGATGAGTCTGCAGATAACTTTGTGTACGTCTCTATGTTTTTCCATATTTGCATGATTCCACTAATTTCAGTGAGTGCTCACACAGCTTTGAAAACTTAGGCACAAATTAATTAGGACCAGAGCTCAGCTCATGAAGTGCTCCAAATGACTCATGAAAGTCGATGACATCGTGATGCAGTTTCACAGAGGAAGACGAAAAAGTCAAGAGAATACCTGATGGATGCCCAGACCAGTGCCACACACTGGGGCTTGAGTTAATACAGCACCCAAACTGGTGTGCTTAAAGATAGCTCAGTTAAAAACAGCTTGCTTTGTGTTGTTGGTGAAAGAAGAACAGCAGTATCCAGTAGCATCAGCAAGATTCAAAGAGCATGAGAAACAASCAAAATCCCTTTGCTTGAATTGTTAATGAATTATGGAAATTATGGTGTTACTGAAGGAGCAGAGATAAAATGGATCATCCTCACAACCATAGAGAAGAGAAAAAATTGAAGACTGTGCATTTATCAGAAGAGTTGATTCTGCTGCAGAGAACATTTTGGCAGTGAAAAAATACTATGAATTATGGAGATTGTTTGATGTATGTGACTGCTCTGAATAGAAGAAGGTACAAAGGCATGTCAAAAGAGTGGGAAAATTAGCAGCTGAATTTGGCAGCTAGTGAGGAAGGAAAGCCATGTGCGAGTCATCATGACAGCATAAACCAGAAAACAACAGGAGAGGGCTGAGATGTGGAGGGTGAGCAAGAAACTGAGCACTGGTTTGATGCAATAAGAGATGACCAGATGTGCACGTGATGAAAAAGTCTCCCAGAAAAATGAACASAGAAATCACAGCAATCATGCTCTGGAGAGGCTGGGAGGGGTGGGAGAAGTCTATTGGAAGGCTGCAACAGTCTACAAAAAGTGGGGCTAGAACAGAGCTTGTTGGGGATGGCTGAAATTAGAAGATTAGAAAAATCTGAGGTTTGTTCTTACAATGGTTTTGATGCAAGAACACTACCTTGTTGTATATTTTCCATAAAAATTTAGTTTTAGCACAAATTCTAATACCCCAGATGTTTGCCTCTAAATTAAGTCTTCTGTTTGAGAAGGAATGTTATGCTGCCTCACAGAAGTAATAATTTGAGTGATTTAAATCCTTCTCTCCTTTGTAGGTAGAGGTTTTGTTTAGGCTTCATCCCCATGAGCTACCATAATGTTCCATCTTGCATGGGCTATACCCCAAGGAACTGTAAGCTGGCCATGTAGCTGAGCTCAGGAACAGGAACATGAGGCTACCGACCCATTATTCCCATGGGACACTCATGAGAGTAAAATCACTGAGTTTAAGGGTATTTGGGTTTTTAACTTTGAAGGTTTATCTTTAAAAGAAATCTTTTATGGGAAAAATAGCTTTAATCAGCAATCCAGTCTTGGTGAAAAAAAAGTTCAGTGTAAATTCCACAAATATTTCTGGAAAAGAGATCTGGTAAGAAATGTCAAGACCTAGGTGGTATGAAATGGGAGGATGGTGGAGTCCTAGACCAGTGGCCAAGTCATGTGATTGATTGATGAGATGGAAGATGATGGAACCAGTGGCAGTGAGTAAATACGGTTGGGAAGGAGGAGAAGGAAGAGGAGGAGGAGAAGGGAAAAAACTCAGCATTTCATGTAGTGGAAGAGAATATGCAGGACAAAGAGCAGTGAGAAAACCACTGTAACTTGAACACTGTGCAAAGTGCAAACGCTTTTTGTTTCCTTCCCTTCACTTTCAGAAGCCAGATGATCCCATGTCTCCAAGGCACCTAATCAGAGTTACAAGGAAAACAATGAGAAAAAATGAACAAAAGGAAAAAAATTAAATAAATTCCATTTGTGGATAAACAAAGCTATGTCCTCCTGTATCCACAGATCTATTAGTGTAAGTATTTTAATTCAATTTAAAGTTTTGGTCAYAGCTTCTCAGTGTGGTATGAAAGTAAATAAAATAAAGAGGTGTGCAGAGGCATCAAATTCCCTTCTCCCAGCTGTGTTGTGAAGCTTAAGGCTGGTTACATCTATAGACCTAGAAGAGAAGTTTGCTAGACATTTATTTCTTATCTGTATTAAAAAAYATGTCTTTTTCTTACCCTCACAGGAAAAGGTCATTGTGTCTAAGTCTGTCAGTGGGATTCCTTTCAATCTAAACCCTTATTTTATGCAACCATTTTTATTCATAGTTGTAGCCATGGGGCCTGATCCTATTTTCACACTAGAAAATGCAGTCGATTTCAATCCAGCCAGTCGTGGTCAGACTTCTGTAAATGAGATTAGAATTGAGCCTGTGTCAAACACAGTASAGCCAGGAAAAGATTTATTTCTCTCATTGCACTCTTCGGGTGAGGATTTGTCCAATTAAAATGTATTACCTATTATACTTTGGACAGCATGACCAAACCAAACTAACACTCAAAACTGGATGTTTGGAAGGGACAGGTTTCTGTTTTTCTTCTTCAACACAAGACCATTTGAGAGCTGTTGTTGTTGTGGGAGCTTTTTTAAGAGCCAAAGAGACAATTCTGCAGAGATCAGGAAGGCCTGCCCGAACACCTTTGGCGAAAGGCCTGGGCTGTGTTCCGAGGCAATGAGAGGGTGTTGTTCTGCAGGGTGCTCTGAGTTTGAAGCTTCACACCCTTTTGTAGTCACTGATGCATTGGCTAGAAAATGTATTGCATGCCCACGCCTTCAGGAGATCTGTGTCTGTGGGGTGAGCAGGGGCTGCTGTTCACTTCAGGCTTGTGCAAGGGATCTGCCAAATCTTGGCCCGATCCCCATTCAACACTAACTAAACCAGCCYCTTTCTCTGCTGCTAACGAGCAAACAGATGGAGTCAAAAAACCAGCCTCACCCACAAAAGTCCATTTCCCCATCTTACCAAAAACCTAAAACCTACCAGAACAAGTCTTGCAGACTTCCTGTGCCACCCCCAAAATGTCCTTGGGTGAAACAACTTGAGACAAGGTTTTCAATAACTGCGTCTGTGTCTGCCAGCGATTTCTACAGAGGATTCCCCAGAGCCATGTTCCTGTTGCCAGGCCTGTTTATGAATTTTCTTTTTTGACCTTGAAGATTTCCATTCCTCTCCCGGAGGGGTKGCTATTGTGCATCCCACTGTTCATCCTGGCTAGTCATGCCTGGACAACCACAGTAAGTGTCTGAAATATTTAGCATCGATWGGTACCTAAATGCCCAGTGGAATCCAGGAGACATTATCGGTTTCAAGGTATTCTAGACACCCAAATATCTTTGAGAGTTTGAAAGTGAGTTTTTTCATTCTTCATTTAGTCTGTGTTGACCTTTATTGCTTTCCCTTGGCTTTCCCTCTGTTCCTTCCATTTCTCGAGGTCTCTGTGATGCTCCAAATATTTGATCCTGTCTCTCAAAAGACACAAAAATCCTGATCCTGTGGTCCTCCTGTGTCTCTTGCAAGTCCCCTCTGCTTCCACTGAAGTCTTAAAATAAAACTCCTTTTCATTACATTTTGGCATTCATTTTCGGATATGATATTAGGATAGTGGCAGTATTTACCAAAAGTATAAAAAGAACTTGAAAAGCTGATRTGATGAAGGAAGAAAATAAACAGGAACACAATACTCCTTAAACTAGACCCTTTTAAACTTAGATATTGCATTCTAAAGGTGCCAGCAGTGCAGATAAAAAGGAGTCACATCAAGAAATGTGAACCACAATCCCGTTCAAAGGACTGCTCCATAATTAGGTTTTTTCCCTCTTGGCAGACTCGCTGAATAACAGTTGAAAGAAACACGGATGGCATTGGAAGCAGGGATCCAGAGCCCCTGCCACCACAGCACCACAGCCATCCTGCAACCCCACTGCAGGGTCCCCAGGTCACACCACTGCACTGATACCCAGTCTGAAAGGCAGATTTTGGTGTGAAATCTGTCATTCTTTTGTGGATCTAAGAATAGTTAAAGAGGTCACTGAACCTCAATCTCTCTGCTACATTTTCTAGCTGAGAAATGATAACTGATCATTAAAGCAGTCCTAAATCCATGCCAGTGCAAAGTGAAACAGGTTTTGTAAAGAAAACCTCTCCGTCTTTTCAGTCCATGTTTCACTCAAGTCAATTAGGAACCATTTTTCAGCACAGGGCAGGAAACAGCTCTTGAGGCTGAAGGGGGTGAGTGATGACAGTCACTTCATTTACTGTTCATACAGACCCATCTGAGAGGAACTGACAATTACTGCTGTCAGCTACCCCTTACAGGGCAATTTCATGACAGTCAGCTTGTGCATAGGCAAATATTAATTATTTATATCTACTGCAGCTTCAAGAAGATTAGTGCAGCTTTTCAGGCTGTGCACAGTGACTTCCAGATAGGAGCTAGAAATGAAGTTAGAAAATGCTGTTGGTTAGAAACATAAATGGGCTTTACTTGTGTTTAAATAGGATATACTGCAATATTAATAGGCATTAATTATTAGGCATATGTCATTTTTAATCAGTATTTACAGGGATGATTAGTTGGCAGTTTACATTCACAATTCCGTGTCTACCCAAGCAGGTGGTTAATGCACTGGGAAGAAATCTGAGCTAGTTTACTTGTGTTCAGAGACTACTTTGTGAAGCTTTCAGGATATCTGGGAATAGAAACCTCAACCTAATCACAAGTTCAGTACCAGGGAATGGCAATTCAGCATAGAAACCTTCTCTTATTAGTGTATCACTGAGTGTACAATCACCTGACTCTCTGGACAATTATCAGGTGAGTCTTGTATTAAATTATTTTAATCTGTGTGAAGTAAGTGACTGCAGACACTGGTATTCTAAACAGTGTTAACAAGTGTATCTCATGCAAGCTGGTTCTCTGATCAGTGTGGGAAAAACCTCTACCCATTACTTTTTTTTAATGTTTTTAATTCCCCCATTTTCTCACACTGTTTATTTCCTGATAAGTAGCAGCTTTTGATTGACACTCTATCAAGCAGTTTTCATGTTGTTGTTTTTGACATTATGCAGCTGAAATATTGAAGTAAATATGAGTGAAATATGAATAAAAATGTTTAAACAATAGGCTTGAAACACTGCAGATGCATCACAAAATTTATGTGTAACATATAGTCAGGAGCATTTAAAAACCACAGAGCTAAAGCACAAAACTAGTCAGCTCATCTCTGTCAGTGAGAAACAGGGTTTCAAACATATTTGACATGGAAGCCTGCCTTGAGGCTGGTGGATGGGAAAGTGAGACCACGTGGTCCTGCCTGGGCTGAGTAGGCATCCTGCTTTCATTGCCCAGGAGATGAACAATGTAGAGCTCTATTAATCGTAATAAGGATTGCAATAAATCATAACAAGGATTCTGTCCTGACCAAGGAACGAAGCAAACACTGAATCTGGGGCTGAATGCAGAGACAAGTTAATTCATCAGTGAATTGTCAACAAAGAACGTGCTTTAATCTTAATTAATGGTAGACCACCATGTTAGAGCCCTGAAACATATCTGAGTACTGATACAAAGAGCAAACAAGGTGTCAGCATGGAGTGATGTGCTAATCTCCCATCCTGGAGCGATGCAGGTTGCAAACAGCAAGGCTGCTTGGATATGCAGGCACCTCGAAGCTGTCAAGCTCTCCTTGTGCTGTCCCAGATGTAACATATGAGGCAACAGAAAAGCACTTCTTTACATTCCATAGTAGAAGATTGGGGATCTCAGGATTCTAGGGAAATTATGTTTTTCAATTTGCCTTTGTGCATGAAGGGGAGAACATGCTGTTTCTTGCACTCAGACAAGGTAATCTGTACAATCTTGTGGTCAGGCCTCTTGTGGGATATTAAGACAAATACATTTGACAGTTGATGACTTTTATATGTGGCAGAGCTGTCCAGATTCCCTTTATAATAATGGAGAAAGGATTAGATGCTTCTAAGCTGAAATGAATTTTATCCTAAGACAGACATTACATGATTAATTTCTTTAAAGTCTAAAGGAGGCCCCAAAGATGATCAAAGGGCTGGAGTGTCTCTCCCACAAAGACAGGCCGAGACAGTTGGGCTTGTTTATCCTGCAGAAGAGAAGGCTCTAGGGAGACCTCATTGCAGCCTTCCAGCTCTTAGACAGAGCATGTGAAAAGGAGGGAGAGCGATTTTCTACACAGGTAGATAGGGAGAGGACAAGGGGGAATGGCACTAACCTGAAAGTGGAGAGATTTAGATTAGATATTAGAAGGAAATTATATGCTCAGAGTGTGGTGAGGCCCTGGCACAGGTTGCCCAGAGGATGTGGATGTGTGTGGATGCCCCAACCCCATCCTGGAAGTGTCCAAGGCCAGGTTGGATGGGGCTTGGAGCAACCTGTTCTAGTGGAAGGGGTCCCTGGCCAGGGCATGGAGTTGGAACTGGATCTTTAATGTCTCTTCCAACCCAAACCATTCCATGATTCTCTGATAGTTTTTCTTCAAGCAAGAGAGTCTCCTTGATCTGTGATGCTGAATAAAGTTTTGCAACTTATCCCAAGTTGAAAAATCCACGAATTTGAGCATGTTAAGTGCCTGACCCGTCACAGACACCAGCTGGTACTAGTTTCTGATCACATTTAAGAATGTTTATTTAAGAAAAAGAGAGAAGTAATCAGTAAAAAACATTCTGTGCTTTCTTGCCAAGATCGTCACCTCTAAGTAAGTGCCATCCTCAGCAGTGTATTGTCAATGTCATTTATGTCTTTGTCTAAATCCTATGCCAGAAACTTCTCTATCGCTTCAGATTTTCATCTTCAAACATATTCAAGCAATCTGTCTTTTCCTATCAATTTCTGCCATCATTACTCCCCTCTTTTGGATATTAAAGCTTGGAAGCTCATGCAAAGCAATTATTGCTCTTTTTCTAACTTGGCAGCTTCTATTCGTAGTTCATACAGTTTTCCTTTCAAACTTGTTTCCTCACAAACTTTTTACCTTCTTACTGCACTTCTTATTGTATTGGTGCCTGTGAGCTTTTCCTTTCTAAGGTGACCTACAAAGGATTTTTTTTTTTAATTGGACTTATACTTTGTCTCTTTCTGGAGTACAAAGATATTCTTTCTTTTTGTTTGTTTATTCATAGCAATTATTTTTTCCTGGCTATTTCAGGAATGTCAGTGCTGGTCTTTTCTGATTTTTCTGGATGCTACTTTGAATCTTCCCAAGGACAGTTATTATTAGCTCTTACATTGCAGCTGACTGGATATGGGTGTTGAAAGTTTAATCTGTTATCTCCATAAAATATAATTACTTGTACCCACCAACCTTGAAACGAGCCCATATTTATATAAAAACCCTAACTATTTCTCAGTGAAAGCAAAATTTACTAGCTACCTCATGCCTTCCTGAAATGTTCTCCAAAACTGCTTACTTCATTAGATATATATCAACTTCCTTAAATCTCAGCTAGGCTTTTGTATCTATGTACATGTGCCCAATATTAATAAAGTAAAATCTTACAACCTCCCACTCCCTGTCCCGAGAAGAAACATATTGTACCTAATTTGCTTCAAAACTTTCCAGGCAAGATTTCCATAACACTGTGTAGTTGTCTAGTTTTTAGTTTCTTATCCCAATATTAGTGCTTGAAACTGGTCGGGTGAATCAAACCTTAAATGCCTATTTCTCTTCTCTTRGTATATAGACTAGCAACTCTTACAGCAATGCAAATTGTATCCTAAATACGAAGGTGAGTTGAATTCCATGTCTTGTCTCCATCCCCTATTTTCCCTCCCCCGATATGTTCCTCTCATCCTTCCTGAGCAAGGCTGCGTGGTTTGCATCAGACCACACACCATGCCAAGCACACCATGGATATTGACCTCAGTGCTTTCAGAAGCAGCAGTTGACTCACGTGTGACCTTGGTAACTTTATGCACAGTTTATTTCCTGACCTGCAGGGACCACATGCAATCTGTGACACTGGAACTCTGTAAAACATGTGGCCAAAACATTTTTGGCAACTATCAGGGCCTTTATGCCAATTCGTTCTTCTCACTTTCCAGGTTTATTTTTTACCCCAGTGGATTCTCATCTCTCTCTTCTTGCAGTTTGTTTTATTACACTGTGTAGACCAAGATCCTCTGGTCCTCTCTTCACAGCGAGACCTTTTTCCTCTGATCTTCCTTGTAGACCACAGTAATTTCTCTTCCTTGGTGATGCACAGCCAGGAGWCCATTAGATATAAGTCCTTTACAGGGACTTTCTGCAGGGCTATTAATAGGAAATCCCTCTCAATGGATACTAATACTGAACAGGTAGGTAGGAAACTGGACATCACTGGGAAGGAAACTCATAAGACTACTCCACTCTCTGAAATGTCTCTCCTCAAATTTTGCTGCTATGGCTTTCTTCATAAAATCATTTGGGTTGGAAAAGACCTATAAGATCATTGAGTCCAACCACTGAGTCTTACTGTTGCCATTTGCTGGAATAAACAGCAATCCTGTGTTAAAATAAAGGGATCTGTGCTTTGTACACCAGTGAAGAGAAGGAGCTGTTGAATTGTGTCCTCTCCTGCTGTGGCCAACAAGCTCAATGACAGAGATAAATGGATGTTGGCAGCGCTACTGGATCCATATTTTAAGCAAAAATCGAAACCTTGCTTCTATGAGATGCTGACATGGCTATCTAGAAAGATGAACCTTTAAGTGCAGGATCCATCCTCCCTCCCTTATCTGCTGTGCCGAGTGCTCTGCAAGTTGATATTTCACATAACAGCAGAAGGAACCATCTGATCAAGCTGAGAAAGTCTTCTGAGTGGAAAAAATTACCCTAAAATGAATCTCAGCCCTGTGTTAGAGTTTTAGATGTTCTATTGCACTTCCTATGCCACCAGGTTCTTATGTACTGAGAAATGAGCTGATCCCCTAATGCACCAAGCCCCTAAATGTAAACTGTTAGATGTATTCGTCTTCAGCTCAGGCTGAATCCCATCTTTGTAGTTGGTCAGCTGAATCCCAGCTCATTACAAAGGGAGACTGTGGGCTGACCTGAAAGTGTGGAAGCAGGACAGGAGATGAAGACTTCTGTGCTGGTCCATTGGAGGGCATGGACACAGTCCTTGAGACCAAAACATTGCCCTTTGCTATTTCTTGATTGCTGGGTCCTAACTGAAAGGAACACTTCATTTGTTTATAGCACAGCAAATTATATTTGTGAACAAGACTCTGGTTACTTGAACCCTGTCCATTCCAAGAGCAGGTTGATTAGAATATCATTCATTTTGTGTAATAATTCATTTCTGGTTTGCCTTAGAGATTCATTCACCCATCGGGAGCAATTTTCAGATTTGTCCTGCATTTCTAGAAAATCCTCTCTGATTTCAAGTAAGCGGTTGACTGCTAAGTGATGACCATTTGTGGATATCTGCACCTTCACTCAGGTTTCTGAGTGATCAGCTACTCTGAAAATTAGGCACATATTGTCTGATGGAGAAATTCCTGCTTCCTGTGCATGAAATGCTGTATCAGGACAGTCCTTGTAGGCCACGTTTCCTATGTTTTATCCCTATACCCACCATTTTCGTGGAAGAGCTGGCCACATTTCATATATGCTAGCTGTTCAATTGCTAATAAAAATGGTAATGCTGATATTAAATTATTTGGAAATGGTAAACTTATTCCACCGTTTAATATCACATTTGGGAAAGTCCAGAAGGAAAGGTCTGGGGATTAATCTAAAGAAGTATCTTGATTAAAGCTTTATGCTGAATTAGAGTGAGTTGGAGCTGTAGGGCTAACACAGCCATGATTTTCCAATATTTCCCAAAACCAGTGTCCCTTTGTGCTGCCTGCTGGGTGATTCTTCAGAATTATGTATTACCTTCAGCTCTATTCAATTTGTTCCCATATAAGTGGTGTCTGACAAAAACAAAAATGTGTGCTCTTAAAAGCGTAGCCATTATAGTATCTTCTTTTATTGTCTGGTGGTTACACTGTGTTCTATTACATTACATGAAAAATAGAGTGTCTCCTCTCTGATTAGATAGAGAGGAAAGATGGGCGCTGTATTTTGTCAGAATTTACAGCAAGTGATAGGGGTAAATGAATAAAATATTCTAAGTTAGTGTTTACCTTGTTTCTTCCTTTGCTGACTATTGAGATCTCTTCATATTCAATCTTAGCCAGAAGCACATTTTTCTTTTTTTTTTCCTGATCTTCATCAATTTTTAGTGGATGCTGGAACTTATGACAGTGATTCTGGGTCTTGCAGCRGATGGCAGCTTTCTGAACATGCTGGGGGGAGGATTCTTTTGCACACCCTGAAATGGGGCATTTAAATAAAAGGATTACAACTGATGGCCAGTGTTGACCCCTAAAATCCTATAAAATCAACACTGACTAAGAACTGCTTCCTCTTCTGCTCTGTGCATGTGTGTGGAAGTGCAGAAGTTCTGCGATGGATAAATCTAAATCAAAAACCAGAACTGCAGATTTTTCTCCCCAGAAGTTCAGCATTTAGTGCATGTATTTGTCTACTCTTTCCCAGAAGAGTGTGGAGATTTTTCACATGAAAGCTGCCATAGGAAAACCAACCAGTGAGTGAGGAATTCCTATTATCTAGTATCTGTGAATAGCTCTACAAAAATCTACCCCARTGGAAGAATATAATGGTCTACATCTCTGAAGGAGGCTGGTAGTTTTGAGGGGCCTAATTTTCAAAGTAATTAAGCTTCCAATAACGAAGGAAAGTCCCCTTAGAGCCATTCTTCACAATTGACAGTCGAGTCATGTGTCTTCCTTTGCTCATGATAGATTTTTTTTTCGCAAGCCTGAAAAAACAGAGACAACTTTGGAAGTTTGTGATATTTAGGAGAGAAGAGAGATTTCATTCATGCAAAGCAAAGAAAAATGAAACACTCCTCTATAAATGAGCCACAATCCATCTCCCATGCCCAATTAAGATGTCAATATATCTCCAGCCTGACTTATGTCTCCGTTCAAATTTGACATTGCTAAAACAACATTCCTAATCTCCACCCCTTCCCTGAGCTTGCATTCTTCTCTCCTTTTCAGTCATTCTGAAAAATAACACTATCATAGTCGTCAATCAAGCTTATCATTTGGGTATGATACTCACCTGGATGGATTTCTCTCCATCACATCAATCTGTTTCTAAATCTCACAGACACTTCCTGACAGAAAGCTGCAAATATTCTAATCCACATAATGAGTTAAATTGTATCCAGGCTCTTAGCACCTGATGTCTCAAGCCTCCATAAACATAATTCCTCATATTTCTTTTTCTCAGCTATTTTGTGATGTCTATAAAAACTTGATAATTCAGATTACGTGGGTGCTGCAAACTACTGCCTGCAACATCGTCAGTTTCTTTACAACTGAATTTTTTGCTTTTCTCTTAGAAATTACCTGCTTAAAGAGTTTTGAAAGAGTACTTTTTCTTTTATGTATGTACAGTAGCTGTAGAGAATACAGTAAGATAAAAAGATAGCTGTTATATTTAAATGCAAGTATTCAAGCCATTTATAAAAGTGAACAGCTTTTTAAAAAATGCATTGAAACAGCTAGCTTAATTCTAGCCAAATATCTGAGCAATCTTGCTAGAGTCAACCCCATCTTTATTGAAAATAATGACCTGAAATAAAGGTAAATCTGAAAACATTTGGAGCTATCCTTCTCTATAAGACTGCAAGGCACACATTTAAATGGGATCAGTGTTTACCTCTCATCTTTACTGAATTGATAMTTTACTTTATTCCAGCTTGGTTACTCTACAAAATGAAGCTAATGCTTTCTAATAATGGCTGGCACAGAATACTRTGCTACTTGGACATGTTTACATGAATTTTACATAAATGAATAAGTAAAGTAATGGTGCCTGTCAGTGCAATATTACTTWATGAATTGCAAGTGCATGGTTTAAAGGCCACAGCTTCCTAGCCATGAGGATATGCACAGGTTGCTCCAGCAAATAAAGTTTTTTATGTGATTTTAGCTTCAGCTGCAACCTAGTGGCCAGCTGTATTAGCTGTGATTCAGCTGTCAGCAAAACAGAGCTGTGTCGGTGTAAAACTCCTGCAGACTCCCTGCTCTTCAGGGCTGTGCTTTTGCAATCCTGTGCCAGGCCCATCCAGAGAGGTACAACTGACTGGGTGCCTCTGGAGACCTCCTGGAGGGAGGTGCAGGAAGGCCTGGATGTCCCACAGGATCCCTGTCACCTCTGCCAGAGCCAGGTGGGTGTTTCAGATGTTCTGGAGCATCTCTAAAGTATTAAAGTCTGCTGTGTGAGCAGTTGTGACGAGTCCCTGGGTCACATGTAAACCTTCCTGAAGACACCTGTAATAGATGTGAATCTATGAAATAACATTTGGGATGTCTGTGTGAGCACACACTGAATGACAGACACACAGACAGTGGAGAGAGGGATATTCCCTGAAAGTCAATCAGCTCAGCTTAAGACACAGAGAATTAAATGATCCCTGAATATTCCCTGAAGATTATTTCATCTGGTTGACCAGGCTAAAGTAATGTCACAACAGTTAGACTTCTAAAGTTTGTGGAAATTATTCCTGTCTCAAAACAAAAAAAACAAAAACAAAAACAAAAACAAAAAAAAAAAAACAAAAAAAAAAAAAAAAAAAAAAAAAAAAAAAAAAAAAAAAAAAAAAAAAAAAAAAAAAAAAAAAAAAANAAAAAAAAAACCAAAAAAAAAAAAAGAGAAAGAAATAACAAGGAAATGGAGCTCATGACTTTTACTTAATAAAATTTGTCTGCTGACACAGAAAATGGATTGAAGCGAGTGGTTCATAAGCACTGAAAGCACATGACCCTGTCAGAAGAGCTGCAGAAATAGCTCCTAAGGGTTGGTACAGATCAATCTGAATAGTCTGAAACTGTGTTTTAGAAATGTGCCTGCATGTACCAAACCCCAACATAATATGCCTGTATTCACTTCTTATTGTTGAATTTACCACCTACTTGCAGATGGACATCAACTGGGACTGAGGTTGAGGCAAAATCGGAATCACTTCACAACCCACTCCTGACAGACTGCAAAGGTGAAAAATCAGCCTCAAGGAGCTTGTTTCTGACTCTACATGTGCAGATTTGAGGATAAGMAGAATACTGGGATGAACCCAGCAGGAGATGACAGGAATTGGCAGCTGAACCAAACCTAACCTCCTGGAAGACAGTAAGATTCACTCCAGAGGAAAACGTTCTTACTGGGTATAGCAAACTATCCACAGTTTTTTGTTTGTTCATTTTCAGTTTGCCGGTTTGCTGCTGTGTAACTGGAATGGGAGAGGTGGCACATCCCCCAGATCCCAGAGGGCTTTCAGGGCACGGTTCATTTTACTGACCTGCTGCCAACAGTTACCCAGACAGTCTAAGGTGGTTGGTCTCAATTTCTACCACATTAGTTACATCTGGGGATGGATTTATCGAGCTTCTTTTGGGATCTGCCTTTGGAGGGGTTGAACTCCTTTCAGGAGTGCCCATCTCTCCCTGCTTATCACAAATGTTTCAGACCAGCCAACCCTCGTGTGATGGCCAAAGCAAGACTGGATGAACCATTCTCTCCACACAGAAAACCTTAGCAGCAATTGAAGGAGGCTTAAACAACAGCCTGCAGTTCCACATTAAAGTACAGCTTGACTTAGGAAGTGATAGATAGGCATATTTCCAAACAGTACAGACTGGTGTGGTGTAGGATTCCAGCCTTATGATGGGAAGAAGCTCCTTCTTTTGTTGCCTTTCATGTTCCCAACATCCTATGCAACACCACTACATCTGCATTCAGCCTTATTGCTCAGGTTTAAATTGGCTTAATTAGTAGCATTTATTGAAGTGAGAATCATGGGGGTGGGGGGGGCTTACATAATAATTTTTCAATACTTTTTGTTGATTTAATTCAGAGTTGTCAAACACTGGAATGATAGTCATGAATTCTCAAGCAAAATGGAGTGGATGTTGTATTGGAGCTTGGCCCAAGTTCTACCCCACCCCAAGCTACTCCTAAGATTAACTCAGGTAGTAGGTAAAACAGAAGCAGTGTTTTAAAACAGTCTTATCTGAGCAGTCTGTTGTGATTGATGCATGAGAGGAAATCCTTGTGGCTACCTAAAATGGAGCCACCCTGGATGCAAGTCAGTGACACCTTGGATGCTGGACTGTTCTCAGCCAGCCTCTGAGAGGATGTTTGCATCCGCTCAGAGCTTATCYCGTCCTATGACTTGGACCTGATGAGGTTTTAGCAGATGATTCCCTCATATCACTGGATTTCACAGTGTCATTCTTATCTATGATCAAAATCATCATGACTGTAAGTTTTTTGAGCTTTAGGTTTCCAACTTCATTTCACRCATGGAATATGCCTGGGGTGAGATCTAGGTTGGTCACAATTCTCAGAGAGAAGAGGAGATGCTAAGAAGGACTGACCCATCAACAGACTTTGCAATGCAACCCATTTCCCTTGCATGCAAAGTGATCTGCTCCGAGTTATTTTAGCTGAGAGATCACATTCAACATGCACAGCTGAGATTTCATTACACAGTTTATCACACCCCTGAGTTTAAATCAGGAGTAACACTCCCTAGTGCTTATCATGGCCACTGTGCTGCATATAAAACCTACCAAGGCTCCTCCTCCATGAAGTGAGGGGGATCCACATAAACATCAGCAATCAAGGTGGCAGGCCCTCCTGTGCCTCAGTGCCCACATTATATATATATAATTATAGCTGTAATGTAGCTATAATTACATAAATATAACATTACATATCAATTAAATGCACTATAATATATAATTATAGCTATAACATAGCTGTATTATACGTATGATCTTATCTGCGCAAGAAAGAGCATAAACTAGGAGCATATAAATAAAAATCACACCTTATGCTCTTTCATGCGTAGGTAAGTACTAAGTTAGGCCTTGCTGTGTATCTAATAAAATGCAAATAATGCCTTCACCAGCTCTTCTATCACTTGCCTACACACTTCCTGCGTGCTCTGTTCTTGGGGCACAGCCACTTGGGGGTGGGTGTGATCTCCACAGGGTGTATGGCCCACTCTGCAGTGTGCAGCAGTTCTCTTCCACAGGGATTGCATTTTGGTTACAATTTTCACTCCAGATAACACAGAAAACATCCTATTTGAGACTCTCTGACTGCTTCATCTACAAGGAGCAGGATAGCAATGTCTATATTTTTCCCAGCGATCCCTCAGGCAGCTGCATTCCCTTAAACACCTGGATGTTCCACATTATGCAGAGTGTTCTCTGTAAAGGGCTGGGATAAATGATGAGATTCAACTGCTGGGGGARTAACCTAATCAACATACAAGGTCACATTCAAAAGCTTGAATGTTGCTTCCCAATTAGGGCTATGTATCAGATGGAAGGCAAGGGATTAAATATTGATGATTTTCTTCACTGGGCTAGCGATTTTTTTCAGGGAAGGAGTTACAGTTTCTCAGCCTGTATCCATGTACCAGATGCATACTTCTACTAGGTA
The DNA here is from genome assembly GCA_018881555.1 of Amblyornis subalaris. Lineage (NCBI taxonomy): Eukaryota > Metazoa > Chordata > Aves > Passeriformes > Ptilonorhynchidae > Amblyornis > Amblyornis subalaris. The sequence continues at coordinate 488,797 of JACAXG010000032.1, read as the reverse complement.
TATTTTCTTTCCTTAAATCAGTAAAAAAAATCTCAAATAAAATTTGAAAAAGTACCCTGCAGTGAAGACAAGCTCAGAGGTTTTTTTTGCCATTATTCCATCACACTGGGGATGGAAATGGCAAAGATAATTGGCCACATTCCATTTTCAATTACCCCGGTTTCCTGATCCAAATTCCACTCTACTGATATCATTAGGGATTGCATAGATACTGCAGAGCAGAATTAAGTCCATACATGTTCAAGGCAGTAGGTGCTCCCAGGTGATGGGTAGGTTGTTTGACAGGAGAGGTTTCTGGATGAGATCCGGAGGGAGCCTTCGTGCACTGAAACAGCTGAATCTGAGCACTGTCAGAGGAGTTCAGGACAAGGGGCTTGGATCACTGGCCGTGAATAAGGCTTCTCCCTTCTTCTGGTTATAAAAAGTGACATGGCAAAACATTTCAGTGGCCAGGAGAGATTTTCAGCTGTGTCTTTCACAGTGACTGTTTCGGGGCTGTGGCTGTCACCCACACTGTGCAGCCAGAGGCTTTCTCAGCATCATTTCCCTGTTTACTGAGTCACACGGTGGTTTGGGTTGGAAGGGACCTTTAAAGGTCATCTAGTCACGAGCAAGGACATCTTCAGCTACATCAGGTTGCTCAGTGCCCCGTCCAACCTGACCTTATTTGTTTCTTGCCCCTTTTACCAGTGATTCATTGCTTTCTCAGCATCACACATTTGTAGAGTAGGAGAACTGGGTGTAATTTTTCAGTGATTTGTAGACTCATTGCACAAAGGCTCCAGAGCAGTTTCAAAGTTTGCATACTGTTTGGAGAACAGTTTTTGACTACAAATATTGACATTTACTTGGAACTAAGTGTTTCTTTTCAAACTGAAGTATTCCTTCCTCCCCCGCCCCATCCCCTGGTCTTGTCATGGAATCACAGAATAGTTTGTGTTGGAAGGGACCCTTAAAGGTTACCTAGTTCAACACCCCTGCAATGAGCAGGGTCATCTTCAGCTGGGTCAGTTTGGACAGGGCCCAGAGGCCTGTGAATATTTCCAGGGATGGAATATCCACCACCTCTCTGGGCACCTGTTCCAAAGTTTTAACACCCTCATTTATAAAAATTCTTTTTTATTCCAAATCTAAATAGAATATCTTTTAGTTAAAAACCATTACCCCTTGTCCTATTGCAACAGACCCTGATAATATCTTTTTTATAGGCCCCCTGTATGTCACAATGGCCACAATAAGGTATCTCTGGAGCCTTCTCCTTTCCAGGCTGAACAACCCCTTATGAAATGATCTGAAGGTAATCAAAGGGGGAAAAAGAAGAACAAACTAAAAGTTTCATGTCAAGTCCATCAAGTTCTTTTTGCAAGCTCCCACTCTCTGCTTAGACTCTCTGCCTTTCTTGATCTCTGTATATTCTTGCTTTAACAGCTGCCTCATGGTGTAATTAATTTCACTGTAGAATTCATTTGTACAGTTATTGCTTTGCATTTTTCGATGATTAATTCCCTGTAAGTAGGTCCATGGTTTTTGTATATTCCCCATATTATTTCTGACTTATCTTTGAGGTTACTCAACCAAACTTCTCCCCAGACCTTCTCTCTGTCCTTCTCTTGTCTCCCTTACTCTGCCCTTCAGTCCTGCTGCACCCTCCAGTCCTCACACAGCAAAGACAATCTTCGTTCCTTGCCTTGTGGCCAGATGAATCCAATTTAAGGACACAAAAACCATGTGATGGATGAGGCAGTTACAAGGCTTTCGGGAGAACAATTCCAGCTAATGCCTGGCTAACTCTGATCTTCTTGGCAGTGGGAGGGTGGTCCAGGGAAAGCAGGGTGGGCTGGAAGTGGCCAGTAGGGGTTTGTGAGGTCTGAGGTTAAGGACTTGGAGGACTTTAGAGGACTTTATGAGGTTCCAAAGACCCAGAGTGAGTGGAAGGACCTGGGAGGAGATTTCAAGGTGCCTGGTGGGGGAAACATGGGGCCGTTTAAGGGCGTTTCAGAGGCCTTTTGGTAAAAGGAGGTCGCTTCTGTCTTTTCATTGTGAATAGTAAATAGAGCAAGTTCAGTGAGCTCACATCTCCTGGGAGTTTCAGGAAATATTCTGTGTATTTCTGGATCATTGCACTCAAGTCTTACTCCTCATTGTGGCTTTGTTTCAAATGCTGACATCCACAAAGTTTGTGTTTCTTCCCAGGAGAGTTATTTCTCAAACACTGCCTTGATCTCAATAATCGTTTCATAATTTCACAGAAAGTGATTGTTTATTAGTTGGTGTCCCCTCATTTGAGGTTTCTGATCAAAAAAATCGATGTTAGGGCAACAGTGATTTGGGTTTTTTTATCTGTGTGATACATGACACTGATCACTGTTAATAAGTAAAAGGCTTCTAGGTACAACTTTGGCTTTGCAAAATTGAACCTGACTGGACTTTTTTATCTTGGGCAGGAGTTATGTCACTGTTACACAGAATGAACTTGTTATATCCCTTAGATAGATACAGTTATGTGAGATGGATTCTCCACACAGTCTCTTAGAAGAATTTCCAAAGTGAATTTGCATGTTTACAGGTTTGTAAATTTGCTATGGGAAATATTTCCTATTTCCTTCATTTCTTTTCCAAGTAAAATTTCTTCCCCAAATCTTGATTACTCTCCTAAGGAAGTGAAAAAAAGAAAACTCAAAAAAATTAGATCAACATATTAGCTGGCTCCTTTGCTCAGTCCAGGGGACACAATCCAAACTTTCCGGATGACTTTGTTTGCCTTTGGATTAAGTTCTGACTGCAAAGTTTGGGTTTCAGGCACGTTTCTAAGGCACAAAACACTGCTCAAATCACCAGCCCCAAAGGGATCTGTGCTTCAGGGGAAAGCAGTCAGAGGACAATTAAATGGTGATGTCTGGATTTGTCAGGCTTATGAAGACTTTTTGTATCAGAGCAGAACTCACATCTTAATGTGTCAGGGCTCATCTACCTTAAATAGTCCATGATATTCCAAATATTAGGTTCTAAGTTGCATCTGAAATATTATCAGCCACCATTGTTAGAAAAGTGATACACTCTTCAGGGATTAATCCAAATATCACCGGAGGTTTTAGGAGCTTTACTTTAAATACATTGGATTGGAGATACACCCGATTAATCTGCTTTTAATCTGCCGATTTCACGGCCTTTTGCAGGCTGGTGTGAGTTCACTCAACCCACAGTCTGCAGTGGCTGGAAGCTGTTAATAATGGCACTGTGACACTGACTTTGAATTATGAAATCCTTTTTCCCTGTGCAACGTCTGAGCCGGCTTTTCACTGATCGTGACTCTGCAGCTTCTCAGCCTGAAGTGTGGACACTGGAGGAGCTCAGGTGTGCACACAGACCCTGAGACTGGCCCAGCTGCTCAGAGCCTGCTGCTAAAACCACCAGAGCTGTGGGTTTAATCCCCATACGAGCCATTCACTTTAGAGTTGAATATGATGATCCTTGTGGGTCCCTTCCAACTCGGAATATTCTGTGAATCTGTGAATAGAGTGGATCCTCAGCCCTATTAGGAATATAAAACCTTTGCTGTTGAAGTTCCTTATGCAGGCACAGCACATCAGAATTAGCACATTAAATGGACTCAAGATGCTCAGAAAGTGTGCCCTTGCTTATCCCTCATTAAAACAAGATTTAATATGAACTTTATTTGAATGCATTAGCATACATATATTACCATTATTCCTTAATATTTCATCGTGAGAACATATCAAGATGGCTATATATGGGAACTGAGCCTCTGCAGGGTGAAATTTGCCTACATAATACACTCACACAGGAGTCAAGCTCTCCCTCATGCCTGCAAGCAGAAGGTATTGTTAATAACGTTGAAATAAAATTTAAAAAACCTGTGAAGACAGAGGTGTACATAGTTCCTTGCCATGGAAAAAGAGATGAAATTTACAGTGCAGGAAAGTTAAATTTAAAAAAAAAAAAAGGAGAAAGTAATTTAGGTTTAACATTTCACTATGAAGTGAAAATTCCAAATTGAAACAGTTAAGAGTTATGTGATATGTTGTTTAAAATTTTCATCCTGGTTCAGGATGAAAACATTTTGGAGAGTAGTTTCCAACTGTGCGAATGCCACTGTTTCACTCAGGATGGAACCTCCCATTTGCTGTTGCAAATGTTATGTACAAATTCCTGCAAAGACCACGTCTTCCATCAGAGAAAAGAGAAAATATCCCCACTTGGCTGAAGGTCTTGCTCCACTCTCAGTGAATCCTGCAACACATCTCCAGTTTCCCAGCATTTCCTGCTTCTTGTTCCTGCCACAACCTGTGTCCGTGATCCATGTGTCCTGTGTCCCTGTCAAAGGTGTCTCCCATGAGCCTACTTGGTGAACCAGTGATGGCATTAATTATGTTCATTAAAATCAAACCTTGGAAGACAGTTTTCCAGTAGCATCCTAATCATGAAGAATAAATATGTGTAACTGTGCTTTCCTTGCCTTTTCAGAGAGACCTTTCAGTGAGATTGAAACTCTAAACTAATGTACTTGAGAAATTCATATCAGTTTAAATCTGAGGGGAGTGCAGATGTTTCATGTTCAGCCGCCTCTATCATCAGTTGCTGCTGCAGAATTTATAGTCTCTACAGGTTCTTTGCTTCTTATACAGAGATGACCATGGACTCTACAGAGACGATAAACTTCGGAAACAGTTTTGTCCTGTAGACAAAACTTGTATTTTCCTTGGCAATTTTGAAGCCTGGCTATTTTCAATAAAGAATTAGTTTCTTCACAGAAATGGGTTCCTGGGACACTCAGCATTAAGAATAATTCCATTTGATCATATGTTATTTTTAACATAGCCACATATTCCAAAGGAAATCTTTCTTTTAATTTCTGAATGGCTTTCAGGTTCACTTGTTCATTCTTCCTGCCATTCAAACACACTGAATCCAGGAAGGGTAGCTGCGACCTCCAAGAATACCAAAATATGTCCCTGCTTTGTAATTAAAATAAGCCATACAAACACTCCTCAAAAAAACCGCACAAGTATTTACCTCTTGCTTTAATTCCTTTTCATTTTAGTGGTAGCTTATTATGCTAATTTTTTAGAAGCTGTAAAGAAAAATTACATTTCACACTCTTTGAGCCTTTCTCCAGCACCTATTTCAAGCAGTGATATTCTCTCTCCTCAGTTTTCTTCTAGCTCTTCACTTGCCGTCACAAGACAAGCTCATGTGATTTGTTACAGTTATGCTCAAGTTATGAAAACATATCATGTTTATATTTTTGGCTAAAATACCCACATAATTTTACATCTGACATTTTTTGACAGGTACTGGTCTGTAAGACTTGGTGTTAATGCAACTACAATGCCAAAGAACTTAAAAGAAAACAGAGACTGGTGACCAAAAGCCAAATTGCTTTCTTCCATGACCTCCTCCACCAGATACATTTTGCATTATGTATTAGGCTTTTTTTTTAATGCACACACTCTTTAATGTCACTGGAAAGTTAGGAAGGAAGAAAAGGGAATGTGTTTCACTGCTGGACGCCAGCCAAACTTTCTTTGGCAGGTCTGAGTGAAAAAAGAAATAGTGAAGTTTTCAGAAACCTCCTTTAAAGAGAGATCTTTACCAAGAAAAAGAAATTAGAGTGCCTCAGCATATTAAAAAACGCTAAAAATTTTAGGAGTGAAATCCTGAGTTCATTGAAATCCTTGGCAAAACTCCGACTTGTTTCAATGAGACAAAGGTACTTGTTGTAAACTCTCTGATCTTGGAAGCTGTCAGCTGATGGAAGTAATTGCAGACGATCTAATTTGGACAAGGAACAATCAATTAAATGATGAGAGATTTCACAATGTTCAGGAGCCCACTGAGGAAAAACGTCTTAGCCCGAAAGAGACCAAATATTGAGTCAGGCAGGGTTTCTGTAAAGAGCAGAATGAGCTTCACCCAACCTTTGCTCTCCAAAATCAGACTCCTTCTGTGAGCTTGTCAAGGCTGAGATTCGGCTCCAGCTTCAGACACCTCCGTGTTGGCACCCACATCTAGGGGGATTCCTGGAAGTGTTTAAATTGCTGTTAGGATCAGAGGGAACCTGGTCAATGCTGTCAAGCAACCTACAAAGTGATTTGACTTCTGCTGCACTCAGTGTAATGATGCTGTTCCCAGTCACACAGGGAGGAGAACTGCACCTCTAGAGGGAAATTTATCCCAGTGATTTTAAGACAAGATGGACTGTGCTCCCCCATAAGACATTTGCCTCTTCACTGACTACAGACACAGCCCAGAAAAAAAAAAAAAAATTATTTTAGACCTCTGAATTGTCTTTCAAATAAAAGAATCTTGTAACAGGAGGGCTTTTGCAAATGTTTGTGGCAGGCTGAAGTGTCAATCAAATTGATTCCTAATCATTACAGACATCTACTTGACTCCAGTAACTTCTTGGCAGACAGACGATGGTGATGGGATAATTGCCATGGGGAAAATTTCTGGCTGAAAAAAAAAAAAAAGTCAGAAAACTACTGGCAATGAAACTTTGAGATCAATAAGGTGCTTGAAATTTCAGTGGAGGAAATACACATGAATGTGCACACCAGCCTTGAGTACTATCATCATGTAACATTATTCCTTCTGCATAAAAAATATGTCTTAGAGCATTTCCCTCTCTTGGCATGAGACTTCTTTTTTTGACATCTGACTCCTACCTAGGCATGAGTCCTTAGTGTGCTTCAGAAGGGAAGGTGGCTGAAAATAGAATCAACTCTGTTTTAAAAATAGGAAAGCTATTAAAAATAGGACACTACAGCTTGAAAAATTAATGTTTTTATAAGTAACAGCTATTGTGAAAAACGCAATTCCAGGAGTTTAGCATTCACAAACTTGGAAAATGACAGGGATGTAGTGTAGGAAAGTTATGCATTTAGAATTGGAGATAACAAAAAAATGTAAATTAGACAATGCTTACCTTGCTATTGGAAAACAGGACAGATGTTTATGTCTCTTATTGTGGCTCTACATAAGTGTTGTCTGATATTCAAGAATTGTTCACACTTGCCAGAGTCAGGCAGGACCACAATGCCCTTAGTGCCAAACTTTCCACTTCTGGAGCTACAGATAAATGGTTTGGAAGTGGTCAAAAAAACCCTGAGGTACTGGAAAGTAGAAATTATGGAGGCAACATGGCAAGATTGGCATCTTTGCAGGTAGGAAAGAGCATGAAACTCTAAAGAGAAGAGACTGTAAAGCTGCCAAATTAATATCCACAGCCTCCTCACCAGGGCTGCACATCTTACACTAGATATTCAGTCCCTCAGCGGGAAGTGAAGCCTCCTTGTTAAAACTAAAAATATTGCCTCTGCTTCTAGTGAACATCAAAATCCCAAAGGTAGAGCTCGTGTTCTCTGGGTGAAGGCTCACAGGAAACCTCAATGTTTGGATTGTGGAGGGTAAAAGAAGCAGGAAACTTAGGCTGAAGGTAAAACATAAATAAAAGTGGTCAAACTGGAGAAGGAGCAGCCTTGCAAAGGTTGATGTCAGGTGATGAAGGAGGCAGGAATTTTTGTATAGGTGCTATGGTGCATTTTATAAATGAAATTGAACTAGATGGTCAAAGCTGCTACAGACTCTCAGCACTGGAAAATTTATCAGCTCTCTATCCTGGGAACTGAGTCTGAATTTTATTAATTGGCTACAAAAGGCTATGGTCTCTGCTTTTCATGGATTCCTGTTTATTTCAACATGAGGAATCATTAGGCTAATGAGAGGGATGGTCCTCATRGGTCTCTGGATAGAGGCATTACCAATTCTTCTAAAACAAAACATCTTTAAGATACTGAGAAATTGTCTCTCTAGTTTTTTCCAGGAAGCACCTATTTCTTGAGGCATTAGCGGATTATGGACAGTGAATTTTCACTAGATACACAATTTAATAAATGCATGCTAAAGATTTAAAATTTTTTTTCTGRTACTGGAAACACTGCCAAACTTTATGGCAAAATGAGCACAATTTTCCTGTTGTGCTGTGTCGGTTTTGTCAGTAACCATAGCTGGCCAACCTCAGAATCTTGTATCTTCATGTAGAAGTAAATTGCTGCAAATTAACAACGTGTTTTGTTTACATTCTGCTTTAAAATTTCATTACTGGGCACATGGTTAGGGTGATAATTCCCCATAAAATGCATGGTACTACCAGGTTGTTCTTTTATTTGTTCCCAGGCACAGTAAATGAATTATTAGCATCCACGGAGAGGCTGTAATTCTGCAGTGACACCTTGCTCCATGCCCTTCATGCGGGTAGGAAGCCCTGCTCCTGCAAAGAAGGAAACAGGCCCCCTGTCTATCCAGCTGCCAGGATTTTTCCCACTTCTTTACCAGGCAGCTGAGCTGATCCATCCCGTGAACCTTGATGCAGCCCCATCACCTGGGTGCTCTAAGAACCTGCCCTACCTTGCCTCAAGCCTTCGGCAGCATAAGGCTGGGAATACCCACAGAACTGTAAATTCAGCACCAAAATTTGCTTAAGGGATAATGTCAGTGCAATACAGTGCTGTGACAGGATAATGGTCTCCTGACACAATAAAACTGCCAAAAACAAGCCAAGCAGTTTATGGATAATAAATGTCAAACGGAGGTAGATGTTTATTTTCAGAACATCACAAGCCTATTATCCTGTCAGACCCTCCTGTTTCGATTTCTTTATTTCCATTACAGTAAATGAATAGAGAACAGTAAGGACTGAGGTGTCCCACAGGCCAGTCACGAGCTCATTCAGCTGAAGGCTTCAGCAAGGCATCAGTTTAAGTCAACCTATGTTTTTAGGAGCAGCTGCCTGCCTCTGATTCACTGACACATGAGCTTCAGTTGAACAGWAATCCCTCCACCTCTTCCAGGAGGTGTTTGTGTTCCAATCCTGAAGTTCTCACCACTGTTAAACCTTTAATCCTGTTAATCTTCACTTCAGTGAAGGGGGCACATGAGGGGAAACAAGGAGAAAGTGTTTGTCCCTGCATCACACTGCTGGCATCTGTATCAACTGGGCAGAGATGGGCATTAAGTGGTCTTTAGAGGGGGTAGAGGATGGTTTGGGCAGACTCAAACAGGATATACTTATGTAGGTACAACCACCATGAGYTTCTAGAAGTGGATAATGGGTATCTCTATTTATGACCCTATTGCAAAAAGATGTAGGTTGAGTAAATCCAGTGTCATCTTTTATCACAGAATCACAGAAACATAGAATGGTTCAAGCTGGAAGAGATCTTAAAGTTCCAAACCCCGTGCCATGGGCAGGGACACCTTCCACTAGACCAGATTGCTCCAAGCCCCGTCCAACCTGGCCTTGGACACTTCCAAGGATGGGGCAGACACAGCTTCTCTGGGCAACCTGTGCCAGGGGCCTCATCACCCTCACAGTAAAGAATTTTTTTTTGTATATGTTCCCTCAGATGAGCATTTTGCACTGTTTGCTGCTCTTTTGTTGTTTTTGTTATTGGTGGTTATGGTATTCATATTTTATATTTGTGTTTAACAATTAAATAATCCTTATATTATTTATTATTATTATTATTATTATACAATAAGTATGGTACTGGTGAAAATAATCTCCATCCCAAAAGATGGCACAGTCTGTTGCTGAGCAAAAAGGGGATTAGAAAAGGAGCTGGTTGTGCTTTTACTTGCTGCTGCATATAACAAAATTCAGAGCTGCTGTAGTGGGCAGGATGTCATGAACAGGCCATGCTGGCGAGGGTCTGGAGAATGGATATAAAGGAAAGCAAGCAGGAGTATCTGAAATGGGGTGAAAAGGGTGTTTCCAAAGGAAAATACACTGAGAAGACCATCATGCGAGAAGAATGCTGTGGTGACATTTGATCTCACAAACATTATTTATTTTGTGTGCAGCTTTCCATTCACCATCTAAGTGAAGTCAAAAGGCCTCCAGAAAAAGCAGCATGACTAAGGGAACTCTTGGCAGCTTTCCTGTGCAGAGAATGCCAAGGGCACAGGATTAACCTTCAGATTTTACTCTGGGCCCTTTCTCCTCCTTTGCTGGATTTCCTGAGGTTGCTCCACCTTCCCTTGGAAGAATGGCATTGCATTAAGATTTTTTATTCTCTTTCTTTCTTTATGGCTGACAGAAAAACAYCCAAGACAAAACCCCTCCACAGAGGAGTGTGCATCTGGACACGACCTGTAATATTCTGTGGACAGCAGCCTGGACTTTAACACATGTACTGCTTAGGAATGCCTGAACATCCAACAATCAGCATTTGGAAAAAGTGCYTCCAGGGGGAAGATGGATCTGGGCACCAAGGAAAGGGCCAGCGTGTCGTGATGAGGCTGTTTCAGGATTATCTCGTGGCAGATAGACGCAGTGCTTTGTGCTTGCTGCGATTTGTAATTGCACCTGTGCACAGAGCTCTGTTAAATAACATTGACACGGAAGGGGAACAGACTTACTGAAACATTCCACGATTCCTGCCCATAGGGATCCTTCCATGCCCTTCCTGACTGGGTTTTTCATCCTTATTGCGAGGAGTGATGTCTTTGGTAGACCACCTGGAGGAATGATGGCACCTGACAATAYGAGTGACACTCAGAGGAGGGTCATCTCCCTGATTTCAACCACTTTTACACGAGCAGGTAGTGGCAGTACAAGGGAAGAAGGTTTTAAACTAAGAGGGCAGATTTAGCTAAGATGTTAGAAAGAACTTTTTACTGTGAGGATGATGAGGCACTTGCATAGGTTGCCCAGAGAAGCTGTGGCTGCCCCATCCCTGGAAGTGTTCAAGGCCAGGTTGGATGGGGCTTGGAGCAACCTGGGATARTGGAAGGTTGCCCATGGCAGGAAGGTGGAACCAGATGATCTCTAAGGTCCCTTCCAACCCAAACCATTCAGATTCTGCAGGTCAGGGGTCTGGTCTGAGCGAACCCTCAAGGAGCCATCAACAGCACTTGGAGACAGTCATGCCCAAAGGTTGTTTCATCACCACCTAAAAAAGAGTTATGATGAATCTCCTGGTGAAGATGTCTTTTTGATGATTATTAAGGGACTTAACTTGATAAGACTAGGCACGTATTTTTGAACAGCCAAAGTCATGTGAGTTGTAGCCTATCCCACAAATGAATTTCATGACTTTTTATTGCATATTATTTCAATATGGCAATACAAAATACACTGTGTAAACTGAAATCAAAGGAAAAATGGATAGGTGATAAAATTATGAAAGTTAATTATATCAAATGAAATGATGGGATTTTCAATTATGTTTTTATTTCAATATTAACTGTCCTTAACATTTAATTTTAAATTCTGACACCTCTGTTAATCTACTTAGAATAAGTTAGAACTGAGACATTACTTCCATTTATATAAATAATTTAAACTAATTTCAGGGAGTTCAGGGTTCTTACCACAGTTATAAAAATGTGAAATCATTTAACTTGAGAAAAGCACTGAGCAAGTAGCAAGAAGTTGGAATTTAGGAATCAAAAAAGTGAGAAAATTCTTTATTTCTCTCTGGAAGGACAACATTTTTTATGATGATGCTATGATAAAATCTTGTGGAGTTCTAAAACAATCTTTTCAATTTATTTGTACATATTATAATTTAGCTTCATCCTAGATGCAAATCATGTCATTAAAAGCTCTCCAACCCTGCTTATGCATCTAGGACATTTAAGATAATTTTATTTAACTAATAAAAATGATTTTTAAACCCCTTGGATTCTGTACTTTAATTAAATTCCTGGATCCATGTGAAAGCTATTTGGCACCTGCTATGCAGGGGGAGGGGAAGCTAATTACATCTTTTAAAATAAGAAATTTGTCATTCACACTTTTTCAGCAAAACAGACATGAAAAAATAGAGAACCCAAATAAGGTTATTCTGGGTTATTCTGTGTATTTTGTTATGTAAATGCATTCAGATAAAGAATATCTAATATTTGCAAAAGCGTGTCCCAGATTCTGCCGACCACTGAAGGTGAACATAAGAACATATATATGTGTTAAAAATATTTTTTCCTTTCTCTTCGTGTTTTAGGGGAAAAAAAGCACCATCTATGTTTTCATTTTTTTCATCCCTGAGGAGGGTGAGGCTGGAGAAACATGATCTGCTCCAAAGCTGATGAGTTTTGCATCCACACTTCAAGACAGTGAATGCTGGGAAAGTCATAGCAGACTCCTAAAACCTTCTGGTGGTGGAGGTTGGGCCCCTTGTCCAGGCAGTTGGTGCCAACATTTCCTGTTCTCTGTGTTAGAATGTTTTAGTGCAATATCCAACAAGCTGCTTCCTGAAGTTTATTTYATGTTATTCCAGTCAACAAGGTCATGCAGAACACATTGATACACACTCTTTCTTCTTTTATATCTGCTTTCCCTATATTTGAAAAAGACCATCGTGTCCCCTTTGTTCTTTGCCTTCACATACACATTCTGCAAGGAATATTCTCAGAGGGACCAGTTCTGTCTCCAGACGATGGAAAAGAGGTAAAGCATGAAGAACTGAGAAGTTTGCAGAGGAGAGATGGATTAGGGTCCAATGTCATAAGCACTTGGGAAGGGGAAGGAGTGTGATATTGGTGGTGAGGCACTGGCACAGGTTGCCCAGAGAAGCTGTGGATGACCCATCCATGAAGTGTTCAAGGCCRGGTTGGACAGGGCTTGGAGCAACCTGGGATAGTTGAAGGTGTCCCTGCCCGTGGCAGCAAGTTGAAACTGGATGATCTTTAAAGTGCCTTCCAACTCAAACCATTCTATGATTCTATGATGATTTTATGATTCTCAGAGTATCACATCTTATTCAGTAAGTTGGTCCTAATATGCAAAGTGCTTCATGATCTTGCAATGGCATTCCCAAAAGACAAATTAATTCTCTCCCTTTGGCAAGACAGAGCCATTCACAAAAAAAAGACAGGGCAATCAGGTTGACWTATAGCAGAGCTCTGTGCAATTAGTTTACTGAAATTCTCCTTCATAATCCCTCCCCATGGGAGAGTGTGCCACTGGAATCAGCTCAGCGAAGATGAAAGAGGCTCTTCATGGGTTTCATAGCCATTTCAGCAGGGCAACTTGGCTTCACTGGGGCTAGAAACAGATATATTTAGACAGAGGTAAATTTGCTTTTGAAAAGTTTTGTTTATCTTTTATTGCAAGTTAATTAAAAGCCATTGATAGCAAATGATGAAGTTTCTGCTGCAGCAAGTTACTCAGGCAATTATTTTCATGCTGATGAAATTGCTAAGAATCTTGAAGTCAAACCCAATAATTAAACTCAGCGAAGAACATCAGAGGAAAATTACTGACTGAGGTATCAGTTCCTGGTTTGTTGAGGTATGACATCTCAGGCCATGCAGTGGAACCTGCTTGTACTGAAGTCTGTCTGACGCATTTTGAGGCGGTTTCTTGGGTAAATGGCGTGAGAGAAGTGGGCACTGATCCTGAAAGTTGCTGTCATACAGATCTGAGTTTGCAAGGGAGAGAGGAAGAGGACACTGTTGCAATGACAGAGTTCCCTACAGCTTGAGGAAAGTACAAGGAGATGATTTATGTCTCCTTTGGGGTGGGAGTAGGAGATGACAGTCACATTTATATCAATCCTGACATCTTGTCTCCTTACAGTTTCTCATGTATAAGCAATGGATGTGCTCCTTGAACAAATGAAACTGAGGTGACCTTTTTTGGCCAATAAGTAGAAATTRAAGCCCAGAATACATTGACTATCATGACACAGCATTGAGACAGGATCTTTCAAACAGCACCTGATCCTTGAGCTGTTCACTCAGAATTAAAATTTCAAGTCTGGACCACACTTTACATTGCCCAAATCAAGTCTATTTCTGGCTCATCTCTTTATAACTTTCAGCAACACTGACATTAAACCATATCAGGCCTTAAGGTGTAAGCAGCAGGATTAAGTGACATGTCTTACAGGCACATCCCATGTGATGTTGGACTATTTTGGAAACTCTCTTATTTTTTTGAAACATGCTCAGATTGTGATAAAGCCAAAACTTATTCTCCCTATGTGATCATCAGCATAATTCAAATTACTTGGTGATACCTGATCAAAGAAACAATCTTGACAAATCTGCTACAGTACATCCATTTGAAAAACAAACCCATGTATRATAATTACTTTCAGGCAGTCATTTTCTAACCAGTTTTCCATCCATCTTACTTTAGATTTAGCATGACTATCTTTCTCCAGTTTGTTATTTGTGATAAAATAACATCAAACAATATTAGCAGACATCCTACAGTCTGGTGTTTACTGTTTTTAGGTGTTTACCTGTCCTGAAGCCTGTTGTAGAAGGAACTGACACTTTTTTCTTTACAAAACCTCCCTCCTGCTCATCTCCTTCTGTGAGCTTTTGGATAGTTATTGTTTCATTACCTCTGGTTGACTGGTCAGTAGCCTTTGGCTTACTATTCCTCCTCTCTCTTTATAAAAACGTCCACTTTATTTGCTTTTTCCTATCTTATGGAACCTTACCTGCCTTCTAGGAGTTCACAGAGGTCTGACAAAAATTCCAAGATATTTTCTTTATGTWATATGCGAATCCAATTTAAATTCATCTAACCTCTTCTACTTTTGTTCTACTTTAATTTGTATTCCTCTGTTTCTGGCATTCACTTCTTTAGCCATCTGATCTGATTACACCTCACCCTCTTGTTGAAAATGGAAGCAAAAATGTTATCAAATATTTAAACCTTCTTAAGGCTTCTAACGAGTAAGAGAGAAAAACAGTTTATTAAAATACCCATCTGGATGAAGGGTCAAGAGGATCCTGTCTAAGACAATGTTCATTAGTGTGATGTACAGCAGTGTCCATTCCCCCATGAGAATGGGGGATCCAAACCATCAGACACCTGAGGTCTTTGGTGAGGATCTATCAAAGGCAGAAGAAGCTGCTTAAAGAAGACAGTTTTAGAGAACCACGAAATGCATGTGGAGAAGCAGGGGAAGAAGGAGAAGGGGGATGAATTTATGTAATGAGGGAGACTGTAGTGACAGCACCAAACTTTCAATGAATAGGTGAGGTTTGTGTCAGGTCAGAATTGCCTGTTGATCTTCTCCCTATTCTGTGCTAATTAGCACATTTCAAAATTAACAGGCTCACTTGGGACAGGGGCACTTTTTTTCTGCAGTTCTCTCTCCTTTCCTGTGTGTTCCTCCCATTGAAGTTCTCTGAAATGACATCCCTGACASAGCTACTGAACACAATCACAAGAAAAAAAAGAGAGGCTCTGTAAAACACAGGAAAATTTGCAAGCTGGGGCATCTTGCATGCCCACAAGCTTCTAGAAARATGTTTTCCGAAACGCCAGAATCCAGGGGATGTTCCGAAGAGTGGTAAGCCTGTGGATATGTGTCAATAATAAACAAAGAACAAGATCTTCTGGGAAAGCCACTGCAACATCAACAACGGAACTGATGCCGGGGGGGGAAAGGCAAAACTAATAAAGAATAAATAAGTAATAGGCAATGTAATTAATTAATACAAGTCACCAACATTTTACAGAAAACACGTCTCATAAAACAAATGCAATTTAAATATTTGATGATTTTCCAAGGGTGGCTAATTAAGGTAATAACAAAGCTATAATCTATTTAGACTTCAGTATGGTGTTTGACTTTTTGCTGCATAACATTTTGATTAAAAAATTGGCTCCGCATCATATTAATAAGGCAAATTATAGGGGATTAAGAAGAGGGCAATGCACAAACCTGCAAGAGGGTTCATGAAAATGAGAAACCATGATGGAGAGAGGATGCTCTTAGAGGGTTCTGCATGGATTGTTGCTAGGTCTGGTGCAACCTTGTATTTGTGGAAGGCAGTTTGGAATCGCCATTGGTTGRACTCAAGGACCTTAGTGGTCTTTTCCAATCTTAATAATTCTATGATTGTTCTTTTATAGCTTTTCCTTAGGAGGGATCCAGTTTGCCTGGGTTGACTCTAACCAACAGCTGCATTTTTGGCTCCTATCAGAGCAGCCCTGCAGTAAGTACCCAAGTTCCCAGGCAAGCAGTGATGACAGGTGCCTTGAAGCCCTTGTAAAGATCCACTTTATCTAATTTAAGTGATTGAATTTAGGCAGGCAAGACATCTCCTTGGAGGCCTCCGGAGCACCCTGTCTCTCTCTGCTGACCATGTCGGGAATTTCAGCTCTTCTTCTGGGAGGAACTTGACACTGAGTGAGATAAACTGGATCACGTCCCCTTGGATYACTTGACCTATATAAATCTACAGGCTCAACTGATAGAGAAATCTGTGTCCTTCACTCAGGGGGATTGGCTAAGCAGCCTTTCTTGCTGCTAAGTTCATTAAATTAGTCCAGTGCAACAAAAACCTGATACCATACTTTGRAATGACCTTTACTCTCTCTAGGGCATGTGCTGTGTCAAAAGCTAAAAGCACCCAGAGTTTTCATTAAGGACAAAAAATGACCTGAATTAAATTTTGCTTTGCTGAGAACTTAGGGCACGAGAACTGAATTTCCAGCTGGTGTAAGTGGAGACAAAATCACCAAGTTCCTAGTTTTATGAAGAAATAATGGTCCTTCCTTTTCCTAACACTGTTTTTCTTTTCTCTTTGCTTATGTCTTAGTTCCAGTCATTCATAATCCACTCTTCTATTTTTCTATTTTATAGCCATCCCACAGGAGTAATGTGAAATATAACCAATCAGTATTTGTAAAGCACTCTGAGGCTATCAGGTGGAAGGAAGTGTATAAATGCAAATTGTTATGATTGCTCTCACATTGCTGCCAAGGGACCTGCAAACAGAATCGGGTCCCCATATATTCAGACACGCACAGACTTAGTCACATCTTGTGAAAGCAGCCAGAAGATAAAAGCTGAGGAAGCATAAGAGGATAGAAGTTTAATAAAATATAGGAAAAGGTCGTTCAGGGATTGTTTATGAGTTCAGGACTGAATCACTGTTCTGTCACAGATTTTTGCTCAGTTTTGCTTCTGGCACTGTGCTCAATACCTGCTTTTGGAGCATTATTGCRCTGTGTTGTCTGTACTGGTTTATGTTGCTCATGATGTAGTGACCTGGTCTTGCTGGGCTYCTCTTACAGTCAGTGTAATCTAATACAGCTTTTATGGAGCAATCCCTGTGACTGTGGTTAGACATCCACTCAATGATGATCTCATATGATGAGACAAATTATGGCCAAGTGTTTCTCTTCATCAACTATGCATTGTCTGGGGCAGACCCAGACAACTGTCCCAGATGTTGGCATCTACACTTGATTAGGCAGATCCCATCCTATAATTACCTCTGTCAGCAGAYTAAACGCTGCCAGGGAACATTCCCAAGCACTGGAATGCAATMATCTATATTCTTCAGTGTTAGAATGGTGCCTGGAATTATTTYGGCCCAAAATGACCGGCCATTTCCCAGCGCATTCCTGAGTGTGGCTCAGGATCCAGCACCAGCCAGGGACTGTTCCAAGTGGTCAGTTTGGATGCAGGAATCCTGTTCTGGAGACATGGATACTTTATTGCTGTAGACACTGACAGGCTGTGCCAGCTGGACCCTGAGCTAAAATTGGACCTTGGCACTGCTTGGTTTACCAGGACAGTCACACCCACGGCTCCACACCCATCTCAGCTGTGACTGGGAACATTCAGTGGTTCACAAAAATGGACCCTGGTGTCCCAAAATGACAGAACAATTACAGCCCTGGTGGATCAGAGCCATGAGTAGCATCCCATGGGAACAATGTGGCAGAGGCAGGAACAAGACCATATTCCCTGCAGGCAGCATTCGCTCCTGCAACCGCAGTCACTCTGGGTTTGGGTTTGTTTTCTGGTTGTTTATTTTCCTGTTTGTGTTCTTGGTTTTTTATTGTTGTAGGTGCTTTGAGTTTGTTTGTTTGTTTTTTTTGTTGGTTTTAGTTTGGTTTGGGTTTGTATTTTTGGTTTTGGTGTGGGTTTGTTGTTTTGCTGGGGTTTTTTTCACATGTTGCATTACTCCGTAAGAGACAGAAAGAAAGAAGCTGTGCTGATACATTTTGCATGGACTCATAACCATGTAGGTTTCCTCTTCATGAAACAAGTTCTCCAGCTCCCTGTTATAAATATCTTAAGGCAATGCAGCTTTTAGAATAATGAAGTACTTTATCTTCAGCCTCCTTTTCTAGGTAATAAATTAATTAGTTTCCATGTTCGTTTTTACGTCTTGTTGAAACCACCATGCCTTTGTGACATTTAACAGCCAATGACACCACTAGGACAGATTTATTGCACATCTCTTGATTTCATGTCAGTCTAAAGGAATAAGGTCCTGGATCTGGCTGCACTTTGCTCCTCCTCATCAGTTTCTGTAGCAGCTTCTCTTCCTACGCTCATCCCTGCCCTCACAGGACTCACAGCAAGGGCCATCTCAGGCCATGTCCGAAACAGCAGACTACGGTGGACAAAATTAGTAGAGGCAGCTGCAATAAAGGACAAGAAGGAAGCCTCTCAGGAGGAGGTTTCACGAAGGTGGTCCCTTCTACAAGGTGTATGGTATTGCCTTTCAATTCTGAACCCACCTTTGTAAACAGAAAATAACACTGCCGTGTGGCATCACCCTCTGATCTGGGCTAGAGGACAACACTGCCCTCCATTCTCCATAAGGAGGTGAAACAACTCAAGGCAAGGATCCAAGATGTTGTCAGACCAAGAATTAATACCATCTATTTTCTTACTGGGATTCCTGTGCTTAGGAGAGGATTTCCACCTTCCTCTGGAACTGTAGCATTAAAAATACATTGCAGTGCTTTCCCCAGTCGRCTTGGAAACTCACAGCTTGATTTGGTGTCTGTGTAAAGCCCTCATGGAGAACGTGGGTAGCAGGTATAATTGACAGCGCCACAGATCTCCTCCGAGGGACGGGTTGTGGCAGACACCTTTGTTTTCAAAGTACTTTTCCAAATAGGCAGAGACATGAAAATCAAGTCATATGGTGACAGAAGAAATGAATATTCATTGTTTGCCTTTTATGATAGCAGGAAGCACAGCAGCAAGAGCTGGAAAGATGGGGTTTAATTTTTGCAGAAGTGATAAGGAACACTTGTGGGAGCGCGTTTGTTTGATATTTTCACTCATCTGAGGTAGCTTCCTCAGTCATTTCCATTTTCTCCAGATGAATCAATATTTTCTCTCTCACAAAAGAAAACAAAACCACAACTTAACCTCCCCACCCACACAGAACATATTATTTAACTGCCTGCTGCTCCCGGCTATCTTCTCAAACTGCGTTCTTGCAGCATTTTAATTTTTCAGTCCTCTCAAGAAATATAATAACATTAACATTATGCATTTTATGATGCTTTTACTTGCTACAGATCTTGCAGSTCTTTGCTAACACTGGGAGCTTTTATCAGGTTACAGTGTGAATCAGCTATAAAAGCTTAGAAAATGGCAAGGATAGTTTTGCAACCTGAACAAGAGAAAAACCTGTTTATGTCTTTCTAATAAATTTCCAAGAAAGCTTCTAATTTCTGGTTAAAAAATTGAAATTTAATAAGATTTTCAGAATTAATAAGGGGGGAGGGGGGAAGTATTTAAAATATGTTCCCAAAAGATTGATTTTTGAATTAACAAGTTTTTCTTTTCACAACTWAAATAACTTGTAGGAGAGACAAAACAATCTGCTAAATGTAGAATAAAGAACTGGCTTTACTGTCAATATTTTTCCAAATCTGTTTTTCATATGTGAAAGAACTGACCAAGTTTATCCAACAAGTATTAACCCTTTGTAAATCCTGGCTTGGTGATCTTTACTTATGTGGGCAGTATTTTAGCAACTTCTCCAACTGCTCTGCAGCTGCTTAAGGAAATAGAACCCAACTGGGGGAATGAAACTTTTGCAATAAAGCTGAACACTTGAAAGTATATCAGTACATAATCCAACACTTGCTTCTTCCCATACCAGAGATTCAAAGGCTCTTTCACTTCTACTCTTTTGCTGTTCCCACTCCAGCCTCCTGACAGCCTGACTGCCCATGCTTTTCATCAGGGTCAGGTGTTTCTGTATGAAATCTCCAGTGCCAATGGGTGCAGGTTTCTGGTCCTGTAGGGCTGACATCCTCCCTAAAAGGCACCTCAGTGTTTCATTCCCTCCACTTCTTCAGCTGGAAGGGTTTTCTCAGCTATTTTCAAGACCACCACAAAACACAAAAAAAGAAAGAGACAATTCAACCACAGTAATGACAGTTTTTGCTTTGTATTTTTTTCCTTCAAGGGTCACCCCAGTTCTTACATCCTTTCTCCAGTGCTCTCATCCCCCAGTACGACACACAGGCCTCCTCTGTCTCCCCCTTCTTACCCTCCCTGTGCAGTGCTCACCCTACAGTTCAAGGAAGCTCGGAGCTGAAATAAGAATTCCTAAAAGACTTTTTTTTAAAATCCACATTTCTAAAACCAAGCTCTATAGCACATTAGAGTTTTTCTTTCCCAGTTTAAGGTAGAAAATCATAAAAGTGTATGAACATGAACTGCTGGTTGGTCTGAAGTTTGTTTTACTTATACACACAGCCTCTGAATCATCTTCCTGCATTATTTTTTCACTATTTAAGGTCTTTTTATACCATTAATTTTTACTATATCCACCCAGCTATTAAACCATAACAACTTAAAATCACTATGTCGATAGTACCGTTTGTGCCTTTATTTGCTCGTGAATCTGCACATGGCAATCTGCCTCCTGGGCACCCAACAGACCTTTATCAGTACGTAGTCTGTGCCCCTTTGCCAACCCCTCAAGCCTGTTGATAATTCTTATTTAAACCACTGTGTCTCAGTAGCCCTTGCAGCTGAACCCAGTCCACCAGTGCAGCCTCGTCAGAGAATCAGAGGGACTGTTCCCTCCCGCTTTGCTTTAGGACACCCTGGAAATAAATTTGATTTGCTTTGACTTTCTGCTCTGTAAAGCCTTTTCCAAAACCTTGTCTGCCTTGCCCTGTGCTGTAATCCCGTTATTTTCTTTGTGCTGAATCATTTGTTTCCAAAGTTGTCTCCTTTCTGGGAATAGGCAACTTCAATTATTTTCCTCAGATACAGCTGCATTTTTTCCAAGCCAAATCATCTCAAATATTTCGGAGTGTTTTYAGTTTCTCTTTGTGGTTTGCTATTTCTCTGAGCTCCAGACTCTCTGAACCATCACTCAGTTCCCCCAGCTAACATCCCTGACATGTCTGTTATTCCACTTTAAAGAGGATTCATTGGATGACACCAGGGAGGATATAAATATCAGCACATCCCAGCACTGTTCTCAGAAAAGGTGCTGATGCCCTGCTTGTTTCTGAGACGTACTTCAAGCTGACTTTTTAGATCCTCCATGGATTTTGCCATTTGGGATGACCAATATAATGCACTGCTCTCTTTATCATCCACGTTACCTGCGGGGTTACACTTGCAGGCACCTTCAGATCAGCGATATCTGGGCCACTACACAGAAACAGCCTGAATTTGAAAGGCACAAAGTGCTTGCAGCACCCATTTGAATACCTGAAAATTAAGCCAGTTTCACCGGCACTAATGCCGGATTACACGTCGTTCCTGTGTGCTCCCAGGGACAGGCAAGACCAGCTGGCAGTGCCCTTTGGCACTGTTCTTTATTTTCCTGCTCAGGAAGGAAGCAGCATGTACTCAGTCACATCTTTCACTGCACATCTTTCCTTGCTCCCTCTTTGCATGGTCCRTGCTTCAGCCACGCGGTGTTGGAATGCTCCACTGCACCATCCTGGCAGACAGATGTTGCCCAAGACCTCGAGAAGCTGCAGAGAAAAAACATCCTTTGCCATATCTTACTTAGGCACTAGAGGGACCTGCCCCTCCCAGCATGGTCCAGCCTACTCATACTGTGTACCTGAACCATTCCTGTGGTCACTGGACGTAATGAATCTTCTCAATTACTGCCTGTGACCTAACAGGTCAATGGGGAATGTTTTTAAGCTGAAAAAGGGTAGATTTAKATTAGATATTAGGAAGAAATTATTAACTATGGGGGTGGTGAGGCACCAGAACAAGTTGCTCAGAGAAGTTGTGGATGTCYCATCCCTGGAAGTGTTCAAGGCCAGGTTGGATGGGACTCTGAGCAACCTGCTCTAGTGGAAGGTGTCCCCACTCATGGCAGGGGGTTYGGATGAGATGATCTTTAAGGTCCTTTAGAACCCAAACCATTCTGCCATTTTATGATCTGGCCAAGCTCCTGAGCGATGATCTGCACTATGAAGGACTCACTGGTCAAGGCCGCAGCAATCAAGATAAGGAATTCCAGGTTTCTCCCTGCCGAATCAGCTCCCAACGCCACATCAGTCACAGAAGCAGTAAGTGCCAAGAATCCAAAGGCTCCAGACCCACAGTGCTCAGGGTTCTCTGCTACCCATAGCTTAGACATGGGACATACTCTGTCAAGGGCTGTTACAAGCCTGTATGTGTAGAAATAAGAAATCAGGCTCTGGCTTCCCACTCAAGTTCTCATTTATGTGTGAGTACAAAGGCTTGATAAAGCCTTTGCATTTAGACTTTATTCACTGGGAGCACTCAACCATTGGCATAAGTACATCATAAAATAGACAAAGAGCTGTAATTTGTACCAATGGAGCTTAGCATTTCCTTGGGTTATTGAGGAAGGCAGCGCCTTAAGATGTGCAAATAGATGGCTGACAGGGTCTTTTCTGCAGAATTTCCCACCTTAGACCTCTCCTTCTTATTGACTGTAAGAACTTCAATCCACATTTGCAGATCAACAATATCTAGGCCACTAAATAAAAACAGCCTGAATTCGAAAGCCATKATGTCCTTGCAGCACCCATTCAAATACCCAAAAAAATGAGCTAATTTTACCGGGGCAGTTGTTCCCACACTTCTGAAGGACTTCAGGCTCCCAATCTGAGTCAGTCTCTGCAACCTAACACAAGCCCTCCAAAGCCATCACAGATGGGCTCCTTCTCTGCAGCTCCTGTTCATCCACACAGAGTCATAGAATCATAGGATGATTAAGACTGGAAAAGACCTCAAAGATCATCATGTCTAACCACTAGTAGCAGGAGAAACATGTGCATAGGGGTGTCAGCATGAAAGGGATTGCTGAATATGCTGTTTCTTCTCCAAAACRGTGATAAATACTTTAAGCTGAGCACAGTGTGCTGTTTTTCTAGTACTGAATCAGGCAGAGGCTGCTAACTGACATTTTTGAGCTCCCCAGTTTCCACTCACCCTCCTGTTTCTGTAGGGGTTTATCGTGGAAGAGCCTTGTTCTCTCAGACTTTGCACAGTGCCCTTGGTCCTATCGCAAAATGAATAATTTCTGCTGGACAAAACCAGYTAAAATACAGCAGAAATTTGGTGAAAGGCAAGGCACCGAGCAGAGATCTGCATTTTTTGGGTTTTGTTTTTTAATTACATTTCTGGGATTTAGAATTACAAGCTAAGTATAAAGCTCCTGCAAAGCCAGCCAGCCTTTCCTCCTGCCTTTCCTGCAAGGGGCTGCCAGCTCCACTGGGGCTGCATCTGCTGTCCCGAGCAGTCCTGGCTAAGGCTCCCAGAGGAGCAGAGCTTGCCGCCTGGAGAGTTGGTGGGCAGCTCGCCTGCTGCAAGTGCACTTCTCTGCTGCTCTCCTTTAGTCCGAAGGAGCTGCAGAATTTTGCTCCTCTTATGTAATGGTCTGCTGGTGTCTTTGCTTGGAAAACCTCTTTTTCAGCTGGAGGGTGTCAGGAGCCGTGTCCTACCTCTCTTGGGTCACTGCTGAGAGAGCAGCTGGCCGAGGAAGATGTGCCAGGGTGTGGGGCAGCAGAAAGGAGCAGCTCCCGTCCCCTTCCTCCCCTTGTGTCCGGCGTTTCCCGGGGTCACCCTCCTGCTAGGAGCACGAGGCAGCTCCGCCTGGGCKAGCCCGGGCAGCAAAGCGGGGAAAGGGGAAATCTGGGCTGGGAGCTTTGCCTGGAGCGATGCGTGCCGTGTGTCCCCCCGCCCCCCGAGAGCCACAGCGCGGCCGGGGCAGAGCCGAGCGCGGCGGGGGATGCGGTGGGACAGCGGGGTGGGAGCGGAGCGCGGCGGGGGATGCGGTGGGACAGCGGGGTGGGAGCGGAGCGCGGCGAGGAGATGCAGCAGCCGCGGGACCGGGGGATGGAGAGAGGAGTGCGGCGCGGGGATGCTGCAGCCGCGGGACCGGGAGACAGGAGGGGAGCGCGGCTGCTCCTGCTGCTGCTGCTGCTGGTGCTGCTTCTGCTGCTGGTGCTGCTGCTGTGCGAAAGAGGATCGCCAAGTCTCCGGGCCGAGCTCTCTCTCCCTCCTCCGGCAACCGGCGGGGACGGGGAGGGGGGGCGAGGGAGGGGCGCGGAGGGGTCTGGGGACGTTAAAATGCAGCATCATCCTCCGGCCCCGGCAATTCCGTGTGTGTGTGTGCGTGTGTGTGTGTGTGTGTGAGTGTGTGCGGAGGGGTGAAGGGGGAAAGCGGGAGCCCTGTCCGCACCGCCCGGAGCAGCGGGGCCGGCGCGGAGCTGCGCGGGGCGCGGAGAGGAGCGGGCACTGCGGAGCCGGCAGCGCTCCCGGTGCAACGCCCGAGCCTCGCCGGAGAAAGGGGGGCACCGGGCGGGAGGGGAGGGAGGGGAAGGGGGGCGGCGATGCTGCCTGGCTTGGGGGGAGGGAGGAGAGCAGGGGAAAAAAAAAAAAAAAAGAAGAAGAGAAAGAGGGAAAAAAAGGCAAGGACCCCCCCTCCTCCCTCCCCTGGCCGGTCCCTTCCATCCCCGGCACACACACACACACCCGCACGCACACACACACCCCATTGATCAATATTTGGCTGTCTTGCTGCAACTTGCTGCAGTCTTTTAAAGGAGTAGTAGAGAGAGAGGGAGAGAGAAAGGGAAACTGGCAGGAAGGGGTAAGGAGCTACACATGTCACATGTGCTTTCTAAGACGGCCAGGAGCATCTGCAGGCTGGATCTGGTGGAGGATGCTGCGGCAGGTGATACACAGAGGGCTCCAGTCGTTTTTCTACAAGCTGGGCTTATTCGTGAGCAGGCATCCGGTGTTTTTCCTCACTGTGCCCGCAGTCCTGACCATCATCTTCGGCTTCAGCCTGCTCAACCGCTTCCAGCCTGACACTGACCTGGAGAGCCTGGTAGCCCCCAGCCACAGCCTGGCCAAGATCGAGAGGAGCTTAGCCAGCAGCCTTTTCTCCCTCGATCAATCCAAAAGCCAGCTGTATTCGGACTTGCACACCCCGGGGAGGTATGGCAGGGTGATTCTCCTCTCCAAACCCGGAGGCAATATTTTGCATCAGGCTGATGTGATCCTGCAGATCCACCGAGCCGTGCTGGAAATGAAGGTGAACTACAAAGGCTATAATTATACTTTTTCCCATCTGTGTGTGTTGAGAAATCAGGATAAGAAATGCGTGCTGGATGATATTATTTCAGTGCTAGAGGATCTGAGGCAGGCTGCCCTCTCCAATAAGACAACAGCCAGGGTGCAAGTGAGCTATCCCAACACTAAATTAAAGGTATGCTCTTACTGCATGCTTTTGCCAATTAAAGAGGCAGCACTTCATTTCTTGTCCTAAACAGCAAAGAGAAATATAATCATATCTATCTCTCTCTGTGGAAATGTGTGTGATCTGGGCTTTCCTCGTGCAGCAGCTGAATCTGGTGCCTTGCTATTGTTCTGGGCGAGGAGGGAGGGTGGGGGACTGGACGCTGCCGGAGCAGGAGAAGGGAGCGGAGAAGAGCCTGAGCACCGGGAGACCTTGCAACGCCTTGAAGGTTCAATACAAGGGGGAAAAGGGACAGGAGGTCGGTGGGGGGTTGAGAGCTGGTTTGCACTACTACCTTTTCCAGCCTCACTGCCGTGGTGAGGTAATTTATCTTTAACGGGGCCAGAAAAAGCTTTCCTCAAAGGCACAGTGAGGTCCTGTATCTCCCTGCCCCTGCCAGTGCTGTAGGAGCAGCAGGAGGTTTGGGCCAGAAGCAATTTCAGGTGTCCTGCCTTCTTTACCCGCATGCAAAGAAGGGGAAGGGAAGTGGGATCTTTTTTTTTTTCCTCTCAGTGTGAAAATTATTAACTCTGTCRCTGATGGATGGGCTGGAATTTTGGGATGGATCCCACCAGCTAGAGGCTTCCACCAAAGTTGAAACAAGGTAAAAGGTGAAAGAAGTTTCAGTCCTTCCGATTAAAAGAATAAACAATTTGGCACAAATTATCTCGGGACTAATTCCCTGGCACACAAGCACCCATCTGCTTTCCCTCCCATCTGGAGCAATTCCGCTCCCCAGGACTAACCTGCTGTGAGTAAATAAGGTACGAAGTTTGCAGGTGGCTCAGGAAAGAAGTTTCTGTGGATTACAGAATATCTGCATGCTCCCCCGGGCATTGCACCAGAGGCAGGATTTATTTAACAGGGTGTGACAAACTCCCCAGCACGCTATTTAGTCGTGGTTCAGGTCGTAGGGAAGAGGATATGGTCCTTCTTGTAAACCAGGGATCTCTGGGGTTACTTGTCCCCCTTTTTCAAAGAGTTCCCTGGGGATGAGGGAGGTGGTGCTCTTGCAAGTACCGGCACCGAGATCCTGAAGTTATAATTTGTTTCTTACTGTTCATTTAGCAGAGAAAAAAAACCGTAAAGTCAGTCCCTGTTCTGAAACCTGAGGCAGAGACATTGATTTTATTGGTCTTTTTGCTTCAGTAAAAGGGCCAGGTGGAACAGCTTGGATTTGGTCCCGTGGCTGTAGATGTTACAGTAATTGCTTTGTGCAGAGTTGTGACTGCCTGAGTTGAGTGTGTGGAAATRAATAGGTGTCCTTGCTGCTGCTGGAAAGTCCTGAGTGCAAAGACTGTTCAGAAAAACAAGTTATTCTGGATTAAATATCCCTGAACAAATTTTATCTTCTAGTTTACTGTGAAGACAATCCTGCTATAGCAGAATTAAAGTGTTTCCTTTCTATTTTGCTTATTTTTAAAGTTMAGATTGAGGTAGGTCAGTGGAGAACACTGATAATCTACACTAACAGTGCTATAAACCAGCTTTACACAGAAATAGTCATCCTACTTTCTCAGTCCAGATTAATTTTCTTCTGTGGAGAAACCCTAACTGAGCTTGTCAAAACTGGGATGGAGTCACTTGCATTGTGCTCTTTTACTAGAAGAGTGCCTACAGCTCCTCCTTTTTTAAAGATAAAAGCAAAGGAAAAGATAGTGTGATCTGGATTAGTTACTTATTGGAACAAAAGTGATTGGCGAATAATTCATACAGAGAGAAAGGTTTTCCCAAAGCAGAGATGTCTGACTCTGAGCTCTGCCAAATACCAGCCCAGCACCTTCAATCCCCCAAGGAGCTGTTGTGTATCATCTTCTGGGTGAAGGAATAAATGCCCTTAAGTATCTTGGTTTAAAGCTGGACAGAGCAGGCAGCTTTCTACCCAGTTCCCAGGGAAAGAAGGTAAAGCTGCCAAAGTCTGTGGCTGCACTTCAGAGAAAAGCCAGCAATTACAACCCATTTCTGTGGACARGGAGAGTTCCTGCTTTTACTGAGAAGCATTGTCACAATTTTCCTTCTTCTTATATGATAAGGACTCTGTTATGCAGCTGTGGTCCACCCAGAACCTGGGCTGGTTTTCAGCGATGGCATGTCCACAGAGATTCACCCTCTCTGGTGCTTTTGGCTCCAGCTGCTGGGATTAAATTACTATTTTCTATAAATTAGCTCACTAGGTTATCTCTGTCATCTCTGCTGTCCCATCTRCCAAGCGTTAGGAAGTTGTGGGCAAACATCTCTTGCTCTCCTTCAAGTYGTGGGCAAAATCTTGGTTTAATCCAGGCTCCCACGCTATTTACTGACCTCCCTCTCTTTGCACCTTTGAGCAAAGGCTGTAGAATCTCAGGCCTGTTTGAGGTGTCTGGTTGTGTTTAACCAGAAATATCTCAGATGCTGCACCCACTTGGGTGCATCAGTTTCCAGATGTTCAGCRAAGGGAAACAGCCCCTGTGCCTGTATCTGTGAGGTTTTTTATTTCTTCGTACTTGAGTTTTGACATCAAGGAAAAGTTGTGGCTAAACCTCATGGAACTGCAACCAAGGGGCCAAATCTGCCTGCTCTTATTTAGTGTGGGCCAGTGTTCATCCCATTCACTGATCCACGTCCTTGGGATTCTTCCCAGCCAAACTCTCCTTCGCCACTAGGACCCATCGTGGTGTTCTAGGCTGCCTCGCTTTCCCAAAGGTCACGTTGCCTGGTTAACACTGGCAGGTTTTGCTCTGTCTTATTTTTTTTTCATAATGGCCTCAGATTGAACAAAATTCTTCTAAGAACCATATGGGCACTTACAAACCATGAAGGTGCCCCAGATGTGTTTAGTCTGCAGATGCCATGGGTCAAGTGTCAAACTGCACTGGTCTGGGGACGACAATGATAGTGTGGAGCTGTTCCACTCCTGCTCCATCTGGGAGCTGCAAAAATATCTTGTAGTTTTTTTATTTCCCTCAAGCCTTGTGAGCAGCCCCCACTTTGTCTTTCTTCTCATCTCCTGATGGAGGCCAAATCAGTCCAAATCTCCCAGGTGAGGCTGGCTGAAGGATGACAGGGGCTGAGCTCTTGGCAGGTCTCCCACGGGAACTCTGTGGGAACCACGCGAGCAGGTTTCAGCAAACTGCTCCGGGTTTGAAACAGCTGTTATCAGGCTGCAAAATTGATGAAACTGCTTGGCTCTTCCCGAGGAAATATGGATGTGAAGGATAATGATTGTTTAACTGTTACTTGCTGTAGTGTTGAAAGAGCTTATAGCCTTAAATACTTCTACTTTCACTATCCCTCCGTAAATCAGGAAGTTGGTGTCTCCAGTCACCAGAGAAGGAGCAGGGACACAGCACTCACATTCAGAGCACAGACTGCAGCGTGGTTTCCGATGCTTGACATGGGTTTAAAATCCACTCTGGCAACTCAGGGGTCATTGTAGGCTAGTGTAGGTGAAGCAGGCTGTAGGAAAATGCCAGCTCCCGTTGCTTTGGGAGCATTGTAGCCTGTTCACTGCAGTCTGCAGCCCAGCCAGAGAGTGACTTGCACAAGGTCATGCAGATAGACCGTGGCAGAGCAGGAAAACAAAGCTGCATGTATGAAGTCTTGATCAAGACTTTTGAGATACGTCCTGGAGAAAGATTGCTCATGCTTTCCTCAGTCCAGGACACAAAAACGATGTTCCTGCGCTTGGGGCCTGGACTGTGCCCTAACTTGTGTAGTCTGGGCAAATCTACACTGAGCACTAACCATCAGTCATCAAACTGTTAAATCTCAAGTTTTGGCCAATATCAGCACTGGTTTTATCAATTGAGGCTTCCAGGACAGTGGCTGGGCATGACTCGGGAGACAGCATGGGGAAGAGTCTGCTCCTGGTTGGCAGATCTACTCTGTGCTGCTGGTAATGGTGTGTAGTGTTCTTAGAAGTGAAAACGTTGTACCCCAGGACTCCAGGGCCAGAATGTGGCCTGAGGCACAGTTTATTTGTTGGAATAAACAGAATTATTGACTACTTGAGGATTACTTCTTGTGTACCACCAACATGGGGGAAGAGGTTGTTTTTTGACCGTGATTTGCCTATAACCACAGAAGATTTGCTGTCCCATTCCAGAAAAAAAAAACCCAAACAAAAATAATGAAAATAATTTCTGAACACAATCCTTATCTGTAAGGGAAAAAAAAGGATAAAAACCTTTTTTCAGGTATTTCATCTGTTTCTTTTTGTGTTTATTTGCTACTTTGTCTGAGAAAAGACAATAACTGAGAACTTGCCTCTCTGAGATCAAAACAAATATGACAACGGCTGGTTTAAAGGAACCTTTGTCAGCAGATTGGTTTCTGTAATACTGCCTTCAATTAATTAAGTATCAGTCATTTATGAACACCAGGCAAAATAGCAGCCAATAAACCAGAACTCTCTATTACTACATTTGTGATAAACGC
This sequence comes from Amblyornis subalaris, assembly GCA_018881555.1. NCBI lineage: Eukaryota > Metazoa > Chordata > Aves > Passeriformes > Ptilonorhynchidae > Amblyornis > Amblyornis subalaris. The sequence goes on along the minus strand of JACAXG010000032.1, from coordinate 458,860 downwards.
ATCAGCTGGATATTGAATCTGCTCTTGCTTAAGCAGAAACGTTTCTTGCATTCACTTAACATCTTGAAACCTCTAATTGCAGATTTGCTACCAGCCAGATTCTCAATTTTTCTCACATTAACAGCTGTACTTTTAAATGAGTCTCGCTCCATTTGCATTCGTGGAGTCTTTCCCACTGCTCTAATCCCCCTTTAGATGTCCCTGAGGAATGGGCCACCTCCATGGGACAGGGAAGATAGGACACCAGAGCCCATCTACATTAGGGCAGGCATCTATGCACCAATAATATCCACAAACTGACTATTTCTTCAGTAAAATCAGTTCGAGTGTAAGATTGCCCTAACTCCAAGGAGCAGGTGGAGGCAATGTGGCTCTGCACCCATTTGTGATACCACCCATCCCAACCCAAGCATGTGGCTCAGGACCTCGTGAAGTGCTCTGTGGCTGGCAAAAGCTGCTCAGTCAAAGCAAAATAATGAAACACGTGCAGGGAAAAAATCAGAAGAGGAAGGCTGGAGGCTGCAGAGAGTTTTCATCTCAGCCTCTCAGATCAGGACAGGATTGGGCAGGCTGAGCTTGGAATAGCTGCTCAGCAGCATGAAAGCCAGTGGAAAATGTTTGAAGATTAGTAGCACCTTCTGGCTCAAAGGTTGGGAAATTATTTTGGGAAAAAAAGACCCTTTTACTCTTCCAGCTTTTTCCATACTGTCCAGCAGGACTAGGGAGGGCTCCTCACCCTCCTCGCCTGGATGGGCTGGTGGAGCTGTGCCCTTGCTAGGAGATGTCTCTGCAGATATTGGCTCTTGAGGATGTGATCAGGCAGCCTCAGGCTGTGTGCTCGGCGTGGGCAAGAAATGAAGTGTTTCCTTGCACTTTTAGGAGAATTCTCTACTCCTTCCTCTGCTTAGTACATTAGGAAAGGTCTCCTTCTTAGCTCCAATAGACCAACTGTTAAGATAACTGTCTTTTGTAAAAGCAAGGCCAGCTGTGAGCCCTGACTGCACCAGGGGCATGAAACTGGGTTAACCTGTACCAGGACAAGCTATTCCAACACTTACAAATGGCAGAAAGACAGGAGAAACCTGTCAAAGTGAAGATGGGTGTTTGGGTGGTCTTTTGCATTGCTGTTCTTCAGTTTGGAACTTAAATTTCCTTGTCAATCTCTGAGGAAAAATTCCACCTTTATCTGACCAGGGATGTAGACAGCAAGTTCCTTGGGTGTGGGGCTCATTCCTTCCCATCCAGCAGTTGAGAGCAGTGGCCATATCGAAGACTGCGAAGAAAATACTCTCCACCAACCTTTTGGATGACCTTGGTCTCCTGCTTCATGCCTTTCTCTCCCAGCTATTCCACTTTTTAGTTTTGTCAGCACTTGCAGGGGGACACAGCCCTTTGTGCAGTTCCAGGCCTTGATGTGAATAATAACAGAGAAGCAATTGGAATGTTGTTTAGGAAGAGAGAAGAGCAAGATGCAATTACAAACCCCTTTGGTTAGTAACAATGGCTCATCCCCGTGGATCTGGGATGGATGTCATCTGCTTGCCAAAGGTAGAAAGCCCAGTAGCACTTTGCTGCCTTCCTACAACAGATGGTCCTCAGTGGAGATAAAATATATTTATTTCCTTTACTAAATATTTGGTTAATGTTTGGCAATGTTTCTATACTGATGTAATATCTTCTAATACCAGCATCTATACACCTTTCCAAAATGTCTTTTAAGACCCTTGCTATGCTGGCTGTGTGAGCTTTTGGAGGGCTCTGGACTTCTCTGTTTAGATTTACAGTGGATGGGTATCCTTGGTATCTGTAACAAGAATTTAAACAAGTYCAGATACCTCCGTGCTAGCAAGGCAAGGAAATAAAATTAATGAGCATTAGTAAAGGCGTGTCATGTTCCCAGAGAAAGATGTTTTTATGGAGAGGAGAGGAGAGGAGAGGAGAGGAGAGGAGAGGAGAGGAGAGGAGAGGAGAGGAGAGGAGAGGAGAGGAGAGGAGAGGAGAGGAGAGG
>JACAXG010000032.1:303961-456832 GCA_018881555.1 Amblyornis subalaris | reverse complement strand
AGAGGAGAGGAGAGGAGAGGAGAGGAGAGGAGAGGAGAGGAGAGGAGACCCTTAAACTAACATTTAACTGATTAAATACATGTTCTATGATAGAAGTGGGAGGAACTTTGTGAGGACAAAATTAGATCAATAAATATTGCCCAAAAAGAGTGTTTAAATTATTTAACATGCTTTATGCATATGTGGGTATGCATATTACATGCAGATCTTTGTTAGCCGGTAAACAGTGATGTAGGTAAGGATGTGCTAGGCATTTAGAAAACAATCTAAGAGGAAAACCACATTAAACCTCTTTAGACATTAAGAGTTAAAAGACCCCTATGCACTCTGTGCAGTGGTTAGTGCAGAAGTCACAGTGACGAAACCCTGCTGACTGGTTTTCCAGGAGAAGCGAATCGAGTTGGGGGAATCGTGATCTCGCATTTCCACTGGAAGCTTTAATTTATGCAGGCCCCACATCCGCTGCCCCCTCCTAGTGCAAACAGGGAGACGTAGCTGGGGCTGGAGCTGTAAAACAGCTTTAAATACAAATGAAAGAAAGTCCTCAAAATCGTAGGAAAGCAGGTGCTGTGTGTGGTGGAAAAGAGGAAGACAATGAGAGGCTGAAGAAGCAAGCTGTAAAGCCTTTTATACCTCTTTTTCTCACTGTATTAGTCCTGTTCTCTGTTTTCCTACCTACCAAGGTGCAAGATACTCCTGTGGAGAATAGACAGTAAAGGAAGTTCTTGGAAGTGGGGCTGTGAAGCATCCTACAAAGGGAGAGAGCAGTGACCGAGCTCCTGAGCGTTGCAGGGACAATCACATGCAGTGGCACATGTCACTGCCCTGGCCCTGGACTCACTGGGTGTGAATTAGCCTCACTTTTACACTGGTCAGGCCATTTGGGAGCAGGAGCTTTGGGTAAAGTCCTGGAGATCTTTGATGACACTAGCAAGGGTGACCTGGTGGCAGCAGGAAGATTTCCAGCTAAAAAGAATTACTGTGGAATCAGCTCAAGGGCAAACTGGCAATAAATTTTTGGTTGCAGCTCTGGTATGAAATTTTGCTGAAGCTTTTCTTCTTCTCCTTAGCACCACTCACACATTGGTGGGCAATTCCTGCACAACAGCAGTTCTGCATGCCCAGCAGCAGCTCTGTGAGACACCAGACAGCCCTCACAGCTGTGAGCTGGCCAGAGCAGCTTTCCTCCCTGGTTTTGTGTTTKGCCACCAAACTCGACCTCCTCCAGTCCACCTTTGCCAGCAAACTGGCATCACAGCCAGGGAACTGCTGGGTATTCATGGGTTGTGAGACTGGCATGTCACTAGCTGGCTAATATTGCAGAAGGTTTTGGTCTGATAATGGTCTATAACTGAAAAATGTTAGCTGGTGTGTAATGTTGTCTGAGTTAGTATGATAGCAAATGTTTTGGTGTCTCACAGAATAATTATTCTTTAAAAATACCAATTGCACAAGCCCTAAAACCTACTTGTCTGTGCTGAGGGCAGTCCTGCTCAAAGGGCAGTCCTGCCTTCCTGCCTCACTCTGTTGAAGCCAGCACACACCACAGAGACTCTTGGTGCAATGCAGCCCACCTACTGCACGAGGGTTTAAAGATCCAGCTCCTAAGGGGCCAGTCTGCCACAATTACTTCCTTGTGCAATTGGTGGGAGACCTGGGAGGTGCCACTGAACAGCTCCACAGGGAAGCCGAAACACCTGACGTGTCCTCTCATAATATATAAGGATAAACATCACCTAAGGACTGGTTCAGGGGGCACCTAAAGCTTGTGCCCAAACGAGACAGAAAAGTCGCCCTTGTGTAAGACAGGGCTTGCTTTTCTTACACCTTGTGTGATTGTTTCCACCAGCACTACACAAGTGTTGTCAGTCTGGTGGGGAGGTGTAATTCTTACCACACACAGGGTGCATTTTGGCACATGTGTCAACAGCTTCCTAAAGGGTGCTACGACCCAGCAGTGGCCGTGGAGCCTTTTGCTGCCTGTGTTTTCTAAATCTTGCATTACTTGGACTAAACCATGCATTACCTGTGCTGCATGTAGGGCTGGCCCATAAAAGTTCTGCTGAATCTTTTTCTGTCTGAAGTTACAGTACTCTTGAAACCAAAAGAATCTGTGAAACAATGTCTACCCTGTCCCTAATTTCATTTTGGAGAATGGAAATAGAAGGGCAGGTTCCCGTAGTCTCACTTTGGCATGCCCCTAACAAAACTTTCCCATTTTTTTTGTATTAAAATGGTTCTTTCAAAATACTCTTTAGAAATTATTCCAAAAATACTTTTCTCTCACATTATACTTTAGAATAGAAAATAAAGGAGGAAAAAAACAAAGTCACCTTAAAAGGAAAGGTTTTCCCATGTTCAAGCTTTGGGGAAGGGAAATTGCAGCAAAATAAAGTCACCCAACTGGCTGAGGACACAGCCCAGTCCCCCTGGACACGAATATATCCCCCGGGAGGGTGCTTGGCTCTTGTTAATGCAGTTTTACACTGGAGACCAAGGCAGTGCATTGATGGGACAAGTGATCCCAGCTTCCAGTTTTCCAAGCAAGTTTAGTTTGTAAAAAATTGTGCAGTGCATTAAGAAGAAAGATGTTGTTAGCAATATTTCATTATGCAACTCCATCTCTTTGATGGCATCTGTGACTTAAATATAAATCACCTTTTCCCTAAACATTTTCCAGGATGATTTCTTAGTGCAGATTCTAATGCATTAACCAAATTCATCAAGAAATTCAGTGCCGAGTAGATGCAACATGGAAATATTCACGTGCATTTTCCCCTAAAATCCACAGTTCAGTTTGTTCATGTTCTTGTCTCCTTGAGTGAGGTTTTATTCATAGATAAGCACAAAACATCCCCCAAAAGAGATTTCACCTTGTAGGCTTTTGCATCCAGATGAAAAACCCACTTCTCTTCAGGAGTGGCTGGAATGTGTGGTAATAAAAGCTCTATCAGTGATGTTCTTTTGTTAACTAACCTTAATTTTCCTGTCCATAACTGATTTCCCATCTGCACATAGAAAACAGTGGTCACCCTGTTGATGCACAACAGATTTATCATTGTAAATTGCATAGAAATTTGGGACACCAGCAGAGAAATGTGAACATTTCTGAAGATTTACAAATGTCTCTCCACTCCTTTCTTTCCCCAGGCTTCAAGATTAGCACAAGTATTAGGCTTTAGGTATATACCCTAAAATAAATTTCACAAGCTTGACAAGCTTAAGAGCTCCCCTGCTCTCATAAAGCATTTGATGTTTTGGTTTTGGGGAATTCAATTAAAAAAAAAAAGGTGTTTTTTTCTCCTCCCCTCCTAAAAAAATAAAGCTTGTATCCTTACAACTTTTACCATCTTCTTGCTTTAAGTATCAGATTTTGGTAATGAGAGAAAGAGGATATCCTTGAAGGGAAATTTGTCTTATATAAATGCCAAAAGCTGTAATTGCATATGATCTGTGGTCTTTTCATCACAATATTCGCCTCAAAGGCAAGTTAAAACAGGTCATTTGTCACTACTTAACAGATCTGAACAAAGCTCCTTTAGGAACAATTCTGATACTTGCATTGTGAAAAACCCAATTACATTTTGAAGTAGCAAAAATAACAAAGGAAAATAAGGCAGCATGGGATGTTTTTTAATTTCCTTTAGAGCAGCTTAAAAAAAGGTAACCAGGATAGGGAATAGCCCAGAATGAAGCTCAAAGAAACTCAGGTTCACCCTTAAACCATTTGAGTTGGCTTTTCCTACAGCATCTTCAATGAGGGTACAGCGGACACAAAGGACAAAATTTCAGGTGTTGTTTGGTGAAGGAGCAGTTTGGGGTGTGGGATGGTGGTTTTGGTGCAGAGCCACGCATTCAAGAATTCATATTCTGCCGTGACTTCTCCTTTGCATTGATTTTTCGCATCATAAAGGAGGGCTGTGGTGCTGCTGGAGAAATTCAAAGAGCTGTTGGAGTTTTATGAGCCTCTTCCATGTAACATCAAGAGGTCAAAGACGTAAAAGGTTTATAAGGTCAGTCTAACCCATCCCCTGGCCTGTGCAGGATTATGAGAAAACCCTAATAGAGAAATTAATTCAGATTGGCTTGGATGGGAAATCAGTCATGTGGGTTGGAAACTGGCTGAAAGATTGTAAACGAGGAATCATGATAAATGATAATGTAACAAGTTTATGGAAGGTATCTTGCAGGGTATCTGGAGAATTTGTGTTAGGTCTGGTCTCATCTAACATCTCTATTAATTATCGGGAAACGGAATTGAATTGCACAGGAGTGAAGTTCGCAGATAATATTAAACAAGGAGGACATGTCAGCAGCAGCTGAGTCACAGAATTTACACAGGCAGAACTGGAGCAATCAGAAAGCTGAGCAGAAAGTAATACCATTTTCTGCAGAGTTTTGTTTGAGTTCTGGTGGCCAAAGGGCACTGTAGGGTCCTCCCTCGGAACAGATTCCTGTTGGCTGAGTTCTGCAAATCTCAAAGTGAAGGTTCAGCACTCAAATGACACGACCAAGGTCAAAGGCAAAGTTGATGTTGAAGCTGGGATTTTGCAGCCCCCAGAGAAAGGGCACTTCCATTTACTTCTGACTCTGACACTGCTTTGCGAGTACAGACAACTCAGTACTCGATGTTCTCCTTCCTCCCTCACCTTCTTGCAGATCAAGCTCTGCAGGACAAAGAGACCTCCCTGTGCTGAGCTTGAACAGTGCTTTGGAGGCTGTAGATGATGTGTTAAATTATCAGGGAAGCCTTGATAGGTTGTTGCTTTGCTTTGGTCCTTTTGTTATCTTTCTAGAATGAAACAAGTCTCCCAGAGTTTTGTGCTGACTATGGGTTTTTKATGGGTGATTTGATTTGGATTTGRATGATCTCTTAAAGTTCTTTTGCCACATTGTGCATCGTCTGATTGCTCCCCAGCACTTCAAATTTGAATATCCTCATACCCCTAATGTCACAAATTGGCTCCATTTTGTCCTGTCTGAATTTTGTCATTTCTTAATTATATTCTGGTTGTGCCAGGGAAAAATTATGGTAGCAGACAGYCCTAAAACTCAGTTGAACAGGATAGTTATGAAATATTCAGCTGGATCATTTCTAGTATTTCTTGTCCAACTTGAGCATGACTGCAGACCAAGTGTATAGGAAAGGGCTGGCCATGTTTGTGAAATGAATTGTGGGGTCAGGCCATTTCCTCTCCTCTTCTGGACAGATGTCCACAACCTYAGGCCTTTGCTGCAGTGGATGGGACCCAGTCTGGTGCTCAGAGTCCGGCTGTGACCCTGGCACTGAGGGTCCATGACGCAGCAGTTTGTGGATGCTCATGCAGAGAGTCGCGATAGGGATGCTCCTCCCAGAGAAGGGATCCACTTCCTCCAATTTGAGCACTTTTCTACTCAGCATCTGATCTAAGCTGGGACCACTGTGCCATCAGAGGAGAGAAGGGTGAACCTCCAGGAGTAATGCATTTCAGTTTTTCTGAACATCTGCATTAGGACAGGATAAACTCACCATTCATAGACATCATGGACCAGAGAAATAAAGTTTATATTTCACATTAATATTTCAGATGGTTAAAATTAGGTAAGATGAATCCCACCATATGTTTATTTCAAATCACCAAAAAAAGGGTTCCATTAAATTTCTGCAAGCATGAGGATACACTAAATCTGGAGATCTTCATAAAAAAGAATTACATCAGGTGAAGCATTTCCAGAAAAACTAGGAAATAATCTGCATTTGCAGTGACATGAGGAAAAACTTCCCAGAATAATTCCATGGGGAAAATCTAGGCTTCTTCTCAAGTCCATTGCAACTTTTACTCACTSCAAATCTCTGACAGGTTTTTGAAAAACTCTTTTTGGAAATTGTTATTAGACAGTTGCAAAAGAACTAAAATACATTAATCTGAATAAGGAATTAGCTCACACTGAAGGAGCTGGAATTAAATGCCATCCCCTTCCAGAATAGATTGCCAGATATTGGCAGTTTATTGCAGCAGGAAGACAGAGATTTTGCAGAGTGCTCAGAAGACAAATGCTGAGATTCCATCATCTGGAAGTGCTTTACCATCTGATTACTCTTTGGCTTACTCTATCAGAATTTTTCCCTAAATATTTGCTTGAAATGCAAAGGTGGCTAGATACCACAAGGTCCCACCATCTGCAGCATTTTTGTTTTAAAATTAAAAGCCCAATCCTTCTTGTTCTGCCAGAACCAAAATCTTTCCAAATAGACTATACTAATATAAATTGAAAATTACTCTGCAGAGCAGGTGGTTTTGAAAAGCCTTTCTTTTTTTAGCATCTATTTCATTAAAGTAATTGTAAAATGTATATTTGGGGAGAAAAGCTCTGATGTCTTGCATGGAAACATCTGAAATAAGTTGAAAATATGTTTGTTGATACTATTTGATTGATACTATTATTATTTACAGTGAATATTTACATTTCTCCAGAAGTGCTTATACACAGTAATTAAATATTCATCTTACTTGGTATCTTGACCTCATTCTTAACAGCAGCACTAAACTAACACACACATCTAGGAACACATATAACCTAACTTCAAGCATTTTATGAAGGTACCTAAACTAGGCTTTGGGACATTGTAGGCTTTAGGAGGACTAAAATCCCTGAGAATGAGATTCAGTCCATTTAAGATCAAAATTGCCCTCCAGAGGTGCCCTGGTTTCTCTTTTCCTGGAGCAGGCAGTCCAGTAGTCCTGACATTTCCACAGTAGTCCTGACATTTCCACAGTAGTCCTGACATTTCCAACCTGAAGCTTTGGTTAGGCAGCCTGACTCAGGACCTCAGAGCCTGAATTCTGACTTCTCATGTTTTGAGCTTTGTTCTGGCTGAAGAGGCACATCCAAATCAGAAACTCTCCTTGAAGATAATAGGGACTGTGTACTCGGAGCAAGGATGGATACTCAGCTGTGAAACACAGCCGCCTTGAGGCTGGAGCCGCTCAGGTGTGGCACAGCTGATACCAACCCCAGACTGCAGGGTCTGAGCACAGGAATTAAAGAAACCTTCTGCCAGATGGCAGCGAGGGAGGGGTGAGGGGATTAAATCTTTCTGGGTTTTCTCTTTTTTTTTTTTTCTTTTTTCCCCTCCTGTTGAGTTTGCATAAACCTGGATCATTTCTCTGATCCGATTTACCACACACCACACGAGCAGCTGCTCCCGAGCTTGGCAGGGAGGAGCTGCGGGCTCAGGGCACAGAGGGAAGGGACCTCTCCTTTGGCAGCAGCACCAGCTCACAGTGTGAAATACAGAGACTAAGGAAAGTCCAGCATCAGAATGGGAAGATTTGTGGAGCATGGACAGCTTCTCCAGCTGTGTGTTTGCACAACACCTGGCACAGCAGGGTCCAGGGCCGTGCCAGAACCTGCTGGTGACCAATGATTATGGTCTGAACCGAGACCTCAGCATCTGCTGGGCTTTGTTTGGGTTCCCCTGATCCTCCACAGCACAGGGGCTGCATTGAGATAATTTTCCAGGCATGCAGAGCTTGTTCAAAGGCAGTCCCTGCTATCTCCAGACAAAAGGTTCGGGATGGTACAAAATTTTCTCGTTGTCTCACACTGTTGTTTGACACTTGTTTATCCTTGCAAACGTGCCCTGTGCTGAGACCATGCAAGACGTCCTCTCCCACAGAGTATGACTGAGAAAATACAGAAATCTGACCCTCATAGTGTCAGTGAACTTCCAGTGGGAGAGCTCTCCATGACGAGAGGCAATGAGAAGCCCAAAGTGGAGATCGCAGAATCACAAAATCATTTAGGTTGGTAAGATCATCGAGTCCAACCATCAACCCAGCACTGCCAAGTCCGCCACTAAACCATGTCCCCAAGCACCACATCTACAGGTTTTAAAACACTTCCAGATGATGCCACGAGCTTTACTTTTTTAACTGGGATAAGAATTAAAGAAAACCTTTTAGAGGATCACACATGACAACACCTTCATCCCTATGGGCTACTAAGAACGTAAGATTTTGCCACGAAGGGCACACATTACAAGGTGAYCTTGAGACAGATTTTACAAATATAAAAGGTACCTGCTGATGTTCATAGGTGGGTGTCAAAAATCACTTTGAACCTACTGAATTCAAAAGTACCGTGAGTGGGAGCCAGCAGAACCCCAGCTTCAGTTAGATTTCAATGCATAAACACAGGCCTACTTAAATGCCTCATTCCCACTTCCCCTTTCCAGACTCTTGTCCAGCATTATGAAAAAAAAAGAGAGAGAAATAAGAAAAAAAGGGAAAATGTCTGAAACGAGACATTTTTTTGGCTCTCTCCAGCTAACAAATGGCCAAACTCATTAAAAACCAGTGTGTGCTAGAGAGAAGGGAGGGATGCTTCACGGTAGAGAAATTGCTTCACAATGCCAAATTTGAGAATAATAAAAAAGAGGGAAAACTGATTAATTATCTCTTAGAAAAGAGGAATTTTCAACTAGAATTGTTAAGTGTCCTCAACTGTATCTGCTTTGTGCAGTGCCTTGTTATATCTTACTGAGCATTGTGAGAGTAGAAGTTCCCGCTAGGACGTGGATAAGAGCACAGCAGTGTCTTGCATTCAAAGGCTGGGCTTAGCTAATCCTGCTTAGCTGTAAATTAACCTCAAAACCCCACTAGCCCCAAAATCTTGCCACATCACACTTGGCTCTGTCTGATTCTCAGTTACTTCTTTTCTTCTTGCCTTTGATAGAACATTTTTGCAGTGTTTCACTACTTTGGCTGCTGGTCCCCAGAGCAAACAGCATGAGCAGAGACAGATAAAATTAAAGAGATGTTTGCCAACATAAAACATAATTTAAAAAGRAAAAAGCACCCTTTTCTGTGTCATTATTGAAACTTCAGGTTGTAAGAGCTTAAATGATTCCTGTGGATCTGCTTTACTCCTTACTTTTTAGCCTCTGCTGTTTGTTTTTTAACATTTCCTTTAAATGAAGTAATAAAACCAGGCAAACCCAATCCCTTTTACTTCCTGGCAGGTTTCCTTCCTATATCTTCTGTGTATTGGACTTCAGGTGGTGTAGGGAAAACAATTAGAAGAGGCACACAGTGGGGCGCTCACAGAGCAAGAGGGCCCACAGACGTGTCAGTGAAAACCTGTGTCCTCCTTCTAGAATCTCCTGCTATTGACAGTCGTTGGATCCCATTCTCATGCACCCAAAACTCTTCAGTTTGGGCATGTGAAGCATGTGATGAAGTTTTTCAAGCAGTTTTACATCTTTTGCTTTTGTTAATATGGAAAGAAGACAAGGAAAGAGGTTTTCTAGGTTTTTGGTGTTTTCTGCTGTCTTTTCTACTTTACTTTAGTAATTAGGATCTTGTTTAACCTGTAACTCCATGGACTTCAAGAAAGCTTAAGATTAAACATTCTCAAGAGATAGAAAGAATTTTGGTGGAATATTGTCTTGTTTACTCCATTTGGAGAAGGCCATGACCCTCTTGAGATACCAAAACCATCTTGGATTTCACTTGGGGTACAATTCATTAATTTGCCTACTTTTTGTTGCTAATTTAATTCAAATCACTGTGTTTAGGAGAAGAATTTCTCTATTAAAAAAATTGAACTGTTCCATTCTTTCTCCTCCTTCCAAGCAGCTCATTTCACAGCTTTTCTGTTGTAGAGCTGGAAAATCAAGAGTAATCTGAGACTCCCAAAGTCATCTTCCATCTGTGTCATGTCTTGGTGCCTCATGGTTTAGAAATGGACAGAGACTGAAAATTAGGCTAGATGGACCACTGGTCTGCCCTGAAAAAAACATTTATTGTCTTTTCGCTGTTTGCAATTTTATTCCTTTCCTTTGACCAGTTTCAATATTGCGCTTGAGCTGTGGAGGAAATCAGAATTAATATGGAGTATTCATTGATTAACAGTATTCATGATATAGATTMCTAGAGACTGCCAAATATGAAAGGTGGCAAATGCTTTCTTCAAACACATTCCTGCATATGTCAGTGAGAGTGTTTAACTGTATATATCCAAATATTGGTGTTTTGTGCAAATCCCTTGAGGCATTGCTGTCAGTGATTCATTCCTGTGTTTCTCCTTGKCACAAGCAAAAACCTTTGGGATGAACAGTAGCTGTGGAAAAGACCACAGAGAMAAGCACTTTTTTTTAATTGTACCTGGGCATTTTTCATGGCTTAGCAACCAGCAGAGGCTTAGATCTTGTCCCAGTTTGCATAGGTGGAGAGTCCCAGCTCTGCCATGCAATGCAGGAGCTTGGATTGCCCTCCTTAAAGCTATGTGGCATCTCCTTGCAAACATTCTGGTCTGMAATGATTGCTTTTACCATCATCCTTCAGGCTGAAGGATTTAGGGACCAAGGCTCTGCCTCGAGGGGTTGTGATCCTGGGCAGGGCAGAGCACAAACTCAAAGGACAGTGAACAGTGAGGATGCAGCAGGGGCTCTGTGCCTGCTGGAAACAAGAGGACAGCCATGTTTTAAGACCTGACCTGACAGATTTGCACACCCAGGCTAATCTATGACTTCAGAGGTCCTGCTGACACAGATCTGTGGAAAGTGAACTTGTGTCACCTACAACAAGCTGTGCTGAGCCACYCTCCTTCCTTCTAAGCGAGCCATCCCACCATCCCCAGGCTGCTGGGCATCCAAGGCAAGCTGTGCCCTTCATCCCTGCACCAGCTCGTGGGGCTGGGGTGCACCACCAGCTCCCCTGCCAGTGCTGAAGCTATTTCACTGCTGTGCCTGTGTCCTACTCCTGATGGAGAGCAGGAAAAGGCAGAGAGACCAGCTGTGCCACAAAATCATCTCCCAGTGCTTGTGGTTCTCTTTGTGTTGCCTGTAACCTCCCCATCTTGCAGCAGCACCCTTCCCCACCTAGGGAGGTGAGTGATCACAGCCCACGTGGATATAGCTTGTCAGCTTCAAGGACACCACTGTGTCCTTGGGTGCACAGGTGCTGCTCAGGACAGCTGGGGACAAAGCTCTGCTGGGCAGTTAATCTACTCCTCTTTTCCAAGAGGAACTGGGATGGAATCTGAGATGGACGGAGTGGGAATCTGACCTTGTGAGTGAAGGGGTCAGTTGAGGGATGAAGAGCTTGAAGATAGGACAAAGAATGGAGGAGGGCTGGAAAGGATGTAAAGGTGAAATACAGTCTAGGAGGGAAGTGGAGCTGGTCTGGGAGGGAGAGGGCTTATCTTGTATTTTCATTCCAGAGGGATGTGCAGGGAAAGCAGAAGGTGAAGTCAGAGCCTTTTCTACCTCCCTTCTGTCCTTCCCTTGTCTGGACATGGGAAGAGATGCCTAGTTGAGGGTGGTGAAACACAGGAACAGCTTTTCCAAAGTCTTGGTGGATGCCCCATTCCTGGGAACATTCACATTCATGTTGRATGGGGCTGAGCAACCTGATCTGGTTGAAGATGTTCCTCCTCATTGCTGGGGGTTGGACCAGGTGACCTTTAAAGGTTCCTTCCAACCCCGACCACACTATGATTCTGAAAACCTGGTGGGGTGATCCTGAAGGAACAAAACGAGGAGAACCACTCAGAAACAGCCTGTGCACTGCCAGAGGCTCCTCCAAAGAGAAGAGCTCTCTAGCAGCAGTCACACTTTGCTATTGCACCCTTATGAGTTCTTCAATAATTTGATTTAGCTGGAAGGGATAGATCTGTGTTAGGGACATTGCTCTTATTCTTTGTTATTAATACTACAATATATAAGCCTCTTGAAACACTTTTCATCTGTTCTTGTCTCTTTTACAAAAAACTAGAAACCCAAAGCTGTAAAGGAGAGGAGCACAGGCCCAAAGTAATCACAAAGAGGTGCCAGAGGGTTCTGGTTGCCTTTTGGGTGTTCTTTGTACTTATCTCTTTCACTTAAAAATCACACTAGTGGTCCACGATTTGTCTGGGAGGGGGCTGAAGGTCTGTACATTTATTAACCTGCAGGACATGMCTGTGAAGGGGCCAGTGTGAGCCAGGAATGGCAAGACAGGTCAGACAATTTTGTGTTTGCRTGTGCCAGTGTAGGTGGTTAAAATCTCCTAACTTTAGCACCAGAAAACCTGGGGTCAAGTCTTAAGTAATCTCATGCCTTTGCTTTAAATGGAGAGAGAGACAGGCAACTGCAGAGAAAAGGTCTGGGTTTGACCTGTACCTCAGGATGGAGCAGACCATCCTGTGGATGTGCCTGACTCTTCACAATGACTRTAAAACAAACTTGCTTGACCAGCTGGTGAGCTGAGCCTCATCATTGCTGGGTAACTGGAAATCACTGAATTATTCTTTATTCCAGCAGAGTTAGACAATTATTTCCTGGATAACTTCTCATGGCCACTTCAATACATTTCATTTTTGCTGTGTGAACAGACCCCATGGCCATCGCTGTGTCCCTGCTCCCAGCCAGCCAAGGTGAATTTCTACCTCAAATGTGCTGCCCTCAGTGTAAACCTGCTGTGGATGCTCCCTCCATCCCTCATCCATAGAGAACAGCTGCACAGCAAGCAGAGCAGGAGCACCTACACAGCTGCAAGGGCAGGAGAACTGCTACATAAAAATGTATGGGAAAATGCTGACATGAATCAGCAGAATGTGCTTTGGGCTGGAAAGGAATGCTCCAAGAATTTTTGGGAATTGGTGGCTGTGTAACAGGGATTGACTAGTACAAGGTCTCCATGGATAACTGTACCAGGGACAGGGATAGAAAAATCAGTTTGATAGAGGATATAAAACCTCCCTCTAAAGTTTTACAGTGAGGCTGAAGGGAACACGAGCAGCCCAATATGTTAAACCTTACATGAAAGGGGATTTAAATGTTTTGTTTTTTTTTTACCTTGAAAACTGGCAGCTGGCTGAAAAGCAACTGGCTTCATCTTGACCTCTGTGGTTATTAGCACAATACTTTCTGTGACCTACAGTAGAGTAGGAACGTCCTTATCAGAGGGAGAAACAACTGCATTGATTTCATTAGGATGTTTATCACACAATGTATTTCAGCAGACATTCCTGGTTGCCCTCTGTTGAATGTTTTAAGCTTTTAAGATAAAATAGAGTGCAAGCAGGATTGCATGCTTTAACCTAACATTTCTATAATGTAGCTTGATAATGATCCATCAYTCGAGCTGATGAGAGGTAGCAGTTAAAGAAAAATAAAAATAGAGATAAATTTGCTGGCAAAGGTCCTGCAGGTGTACTTGAATGAGAGYGATCAAGCAGTAGGGAACAAGGGCTGCTCTCCTCCTTGCCAGGGAGCTGAAAGGAGTTTTAAAACTCTCACCAGCCCCAACCTCTGCTGAGCAGGGCACTAAGAAGGCAGGAGCCACACCCTCTCAAAAATACCTCAAACCCTCCCTTTTTCCTGGGAGAGGACAATCAGTGGAGGCTGATGCCATTCAAAGCAGAGATGAATGATAGAAGAATTTATGTTGGAAAAGACCTCTAAGACCACTGAGTCCAACCATTGTTCTGCCACTGCCAGGCCCACCACTAAACCATGTCCCTCAGTGCCAATCCCCACAGCTGGCCCTCCCTACCACTGGCTTCACTGACTACAGCCCTACTTTCTTTCTAACCTAATGTGATCTTGGACAAAGAAAATAGCCCAGCAGATGATAAGGCCCTGCCAGGGCTGGTGCTGCAGTGACCACACAGAACCCCTGGGGTGGGAGTTCAGACTGCAGCAGCTGCACTGAAATTATTAAGGAAACAAAAAAGGTCGCAGGTAATTCAGTAGTAAGGGAGTATTTCCAGTGTCCCTCTGGGCTGCATGCTGAGAAGATCTGTGCCTACTACTGTTATCACTGGCAAAAGATATTTAGCTCAGTAGGAGCAGCTGGTTTTCTGTAACCTGAGAGGTCCTCAGCTCTGGAGCAAGCCAAACAACCCCATGGCACTTACACATCTTCTTGGGAAATTAAGGGTCCAAGCATCCTTTACAGAGGAGCTTCTAGCCTGAAACATGGTATGGGTTTATTTTGTATGCATCCATTCACCATTAGTGAATTTTACTGCTGAACAAACAAGGAGTTTGGATTTTCAGCCACGTGCAAGGTCAGGTCTGCATAAACACAGGTGGCAAAGTGCATCATGCTGGGGGAAAAGGAGGATGAAGCTGCTCATCTTAGTTCTCATTCTCCTCCCTTTCAGAATCTAAATATACCAAACAGCTTCAGGGCATCTGGAAAAAGAGAAGGGAGAACACAAAAAACAATTTAACAGTATCCATTGAAGCAAAGACTTTTGCTTGGCCCCTGTTTTAGATGAAATATCACATGCCTCAGCAAGTGATCTATATTTCATGACACCTTTAAAGATGCTCAGATCTGGAGAGAATTAGCTGCCATCAGAATCTGGGAGAACAGACACTGTTAAGTTTTCATCAGACATTTAAAAAAAAAATTTAAAAATAAAGGAGAAAGACACGTAGACACAGCCTGGGAATCTGAAAGTAGATTCCAACCATGCAAATGACCTTGCTAAAGACAGTTAACATCTTATGTTGTAGATTCTCTGGAGATACATGAGTATGAAATTGTGTACAACCAGTAACTATTATTATTACTTTTTTGGGGGGKAGGTTGTTTTTCTGCATATAGGATCAGAGAGTAGCAACAGTTGAAGGTAGAAAAGTGTAAGGGGTCCGTAGTCTCAAACATCAAGCTATTGTTATGAAATTAAAAATAGCAGCATGTAGGAATATACCAGGAGGGATATGCTAATTATCAGCAGAAAGTACCTTTTTTCATGAGGAACTATGTGGGATCTTGCTCAAAACCTGACTGGTTCTTCAGGCGTCACTCACACAAGTTACTGTGGCCTCATTTTGTTTCCCAAACCTTAGGCTTAGTCCAGGAGTTTAGCCATTCATGCCTCCTTCTCTCACTAAGGTGTCCTGAAGGACAACAGAGAACTTGGGGTAGTGAATAACTCCCCTGAAGTTCCCATGAGACACCAAGTAGTTCAGTTCCTGGCTTGGATGCCTCTGGGAGGGGCTGAAAGTCATGTTGGCAGCACTGGGTCTCCATTTTCTCACACGTCTGTTGCCATCTGTAAAATCGGATGAAAGACCACGTTTTCCCCCATATTTCTTCTGTCTTCCTTGCTAAGATTGTAACCACTGCAGAGAAGCTGTGGCTGCCCCATCCCTGGAAGTGTTCAAGTGCAGATTGGACAGGGCTTGGAGCAACCTGGTCTAGTGGAAGCTGTTCCTGCCCGTGGCAGAGAGCTTGGAACGAGATGAGTTTTAARGCCCATTCCAATCCAAACCATTCTATGATTCTGTGATTCTCTAAGAGCTGTAGCAGAGAAGAGCCCCATTTTCCCAGGTGCTGTGGTGCCAGGTTCACGTTTGCATGCTATGAAAGCGGCAAAGGCAAGCCCCTTGCTTAGGCAGGAAACAATCTGCCTCCTTCAGAGGGAAGGGAACGGACRAAACGTCCTCCAAGCAATCCGGCGCCTGTGATTTCCTCGATTCCTTCTGAGCGCCTACTCTCCGTTTTGCTGACACATGAGCTGGGTGCCCTGTAGTACATCAGTGTGAAAAATAGCAGTTATCTGCTGTTCCACGGGAGATAGGGCAGAACATGATTTATTCGTGCCTGCCCCGCCGCCTCCCCTGCACCGCCGCCGCTCGCCGCGCCCCGCGCCGGGGAAGGCAGATGGGCATCGCAAAGTTTCCCGTAACCTTGCCGTGCCTGCTGCAGGGCGGATCAATGAAACCCGAGTTACACTGCGCTGCCTGGGCTTGGGGCCGCGCTGCTGAAGCATCCTGCGGCGCCTGCAAGCCTCTGAAACGTCAGCACTGCCCAGGCACCGAGGAAACGCGAAATTTCTCTCCGAAATTTCAAAGCGGTGCCAAATGGGGATTTTCAGCTGCAAAGCTGCTCCCGATGTCATCCAGGTCTGCATTGCTCAAGCCTTAATTACCAGCATGGAAATGTACATTTTGTGAGCCCGTGAGTGTTAGGTATGACCTCTCCTTAGAAAGAGTAGAAATAAGAGATCCAAACAGGATTTGAGCACGAAATGCTGGGGACGAGGATTTTTTGGAGTCTGAACAGCACCAGCTGCCCCTCTGTAATAGCTGTCTCGGCTTATGTGACATTTGCAATGAGGCTTCAGGTGATTTGAGAAGCTGGCATAAGACTGCAGTTCACCTCTCGTGTCAGCCCGTGCCAGGATACCCTTGCCAGAAGCTG
Organism: Amblyornis subalaris; assembly: GCA_018881555.1. Lineage (NCBI taxonomy): Eukaryota > Metazoa > Chordata > Aves > Passeriformes > Ptilonorhynchidae > Amblyornis > Amblyornis subalaris. The sequence continues at coordinate 440,648 of JACAXG010000032.1, read as the reverse complement.
TTATTTCAGTGGGAAACAACAACTGGGAATAGGGAAAAAATGAACTTCTGAAAAGCACTTTGTCACATTCCCTGGGCTGTGGCAGGCAAATGCTGGGAACAGTGTGAGCTGCTGCCATGAATGCGGGCATAGGYAGGAATTTCTCGGTGGGAGGATTAGCTCCTTTACATACCTGACTGAAGGCAAGGTGAGTACATGAAACATTTTCAACACTGTCTCCCAATTTCTGGTATTTATTTGCTCTGTGAGTCAACATGCTGGAAGACATCTCTGTTTTATAAAGCCCCACTTCACTGATTTTTCCTTAGGATGGGAATCATTGCTATGGACAGGTCTGGCAATTTCAGATAATGACCTGCATGCAGCACAGGTGCTTCCAGAAATGGTTAATGTTGGATGTAATAGATGTTAAAGTGTCTMCCCCGGATAGTTCTGGCCTTTTGCAGGTGACTGCTTTCATGTKTGTGTGTGGAGGGCAGATCCTCTCCCAAATGCAATCTGTCAGCTCATTCCAGCAGTGTGTCCCAGCAAGGAGTGTTATCTCACGTGAACTCGCTGCTGCAAGATGGTTTAGACATCAACTGCCTTGATAATTTAATGTTTTAATTAAATACAAGAGGAAATAAATCTGAAAACTTACAATCCAATTTACGTGGGGGAGGAAGCAAAATGTTATTTGGTGTGCAACAGACACTTAATCCCTGGATTTAGAATTTTTTGATCAAAGAGATTACCTGTGCTGGGACAATTTTATTCACTGAGTCTTCTTCCTCAGTTTGCAAGTGGATTTGATCTTCTAAACCCGCACAGGCTTCCCCTGTCTTGGAAGGGACACACACAGTTATCCTACAATCAGTGGCTTAAGAGCAAGGACCTTCCTTACAGGACTTTTCTAACTAAACCCTTCTAACAATAAAAGAAAAAAAAACTCCAACCAACCAAATATTTAAATGGGACCAGATAACTCTACAGGAAAAAAATTGGTCTGGTCTTGTTAATAGACAGAGGCTGATCCTGAGGGGACCTGATGTGTCCTTTCCTGATTGTCATGGAGTTTTTTATGTGCTAGCGTATACCAAAATAAGTAAGACCAGAGTAAGGTTTATACTCTTGAAATACATAAAAAAAACAAATCCTGGCAAAACTGAGGTGTAAAGTAGATTCTTTTCTCTGTGCCACTGATATAAATCCATGAAATCTCAAATAAGCAATTCAAAAATCTGATTTTAATCATATTTTTCTGGGGACAGAGTAGCTATTAAACTTTATGTATCTGCCTGTATACTGAGGAACCAGACTTCATTTTCTGTACATTTCCAACTTTTAAAAACCATTTCCAAAGTGTCAAGAAATCACAAATCTTCCAGAGACTGATCTTCATCTCAAACTTTTCGTAGTAATTGGAGATTTGTCGTTGTCCATCAGTTAAATACGGAAGGTGATCCTCTCCCATGGGGTGAGGAGCTTGTGTGCAACATTTTGGTCCCGAACATTTGGGGACATCTGTGACTGCAATGAGTACCTGAGCAGTCCCTGAACTGCAGCACAGAAGTGCAAACGAGCCCATAACGAGTAAGACAGGGTTGTGGCAGGGGGCAGGGACAGATCCCAAAGCCCACTGGAGTGAATGACACGGCTCCTGGTGAGTGCAGTGGCTTTTGAGCAGAGCTCTGGGCATGTCTGTGAGAGGAGACAGAGCCAAGTGCTGTCGCTGTGTCACATGCAGGATAACCACATGCTCATCTTTTCTGCTTTCTCTCCCAGGATGGAAGGAGCAGTTTTATTGGCCACCAGCTCGGAGGGGTCATGGAAGTGCCAAACAGCAAGGACCAGAGAGTCAAATCAGCCAGAGCCATCCAAATCACTTACTACCTCCAAACGTATGGCTCTGTCACCCAGGACCTCATTGGGGAGAAGTGGGAGAGCGAATTCTGTAAACTGATGCACAAGATGCAGCTGGATCACCAAGATCTGCAGCTCTACTCACTGGCATCCTTTAGCCTCTGGAAGGACTTCCACCAGACCAGTCTCTTGGCCAGGGGCAAGATTTTGGTGAGCCTGATGCTGATTCTCCTGACTGCTACCCTCTCGAGCTCCATGAAGGACTGCCTGCGGAGCAAACCTTTCCTGGGACTCCTGGGAGTACTCACTATCTGTATTTCCAGTGTCACTGCGGCAGGGATATTTTTCATTACTGATGGAAAATATAATTCTACTCTGTTGGGAATCCCTTTCTTCGCTATGGGTAATTATTTATCTTCATAATAATAGGATTAACGGAGTTTAATGACAGGATTGTAAATTACATCCTGGGTTATAAAGTGCAGATTTTACTTTGAGTGAAAGTCTAAGTCATTTTCATCTCACTAAATTGATCTGTGCCTTGCCAAAAAAAAAAAAAAGAAAAAAAAAAGAAAGAAAATAAAAAGAAAAAAAAAGAAAGAAAAATGGAAACAAAACAGAGCAGTAGCAACAATAAAAAGCAAATAACATTCCTGGAATCTTGGCCAATATGAGAGAGGGGCAGTTTTATTGATCTCTGTTACAGAATGAAGGAGAAATTGTTATTGAAAACTAGTCAGCTCAGCAGACAAAATGGATATGTGTTGACCCGACTTTGATGGGAGGCCAGCCAAAAGAGTAAGTYAAACAGGAGGGTACCAAGGAAGGGCAGATTTTAGCATCCTTCCCAAGGAGGGCTTTTCTTCGAGCTCTGCCTGAGGGGCAGAGGGGAACAGGTTGGTGTAAGAATGAGATTGATGGACTTTATCTCAGAGAGGAGATTACAGTTGTGGTGTTTGCCAGGCTGTGAGCACAGGGGCCTGTCAGGATCTGTAGCACATAATCCCTGGGYTTGTGAAGTTCCAGATCAACTGCAGAGATTTCCTTTGCGTCCCAGACAGGGGAAGGTGCAGAGGAAGAACAAATGTAAACCCCAGCTCTTTAGGCAGATGAATTGCTTTCATTCCTGGTGTTATTGTTTCAGTTCCAAACACTTTTAGTGCATCTGTGTGGTTAATGAGTTTGCTGGGAAGCTGGATTGGAAAGGCAGAGGGAGAGTGCACCGCTCAGTTATGGAGGCAGAGTTGTCAGTGCCCTCACATCCAGATTTGTCAGAGTTTTGCCACACCATGAGTCTGAACCCATGATGATTCTGTGCAAAATCTCAGTGCTGGCAGCCCAGACCCAAACTCTTCCATTATGCATTTTTGATGACAGGGGATCTTTCCTGTGGCCAGTGCTCTGCATCTTTGCAGCTAATTTCTTAAATTCCATTCATGCTTCCAGTCCTCAAGACCAAGTGCTGTGTTACAGTGAGAGATAGCTAACTATGCAAAGCCACAGGCTGGAGTTAAGGTTTGGAGAAAGGTCTTATACTTTTCTTAAAATCCTTAACCTCCTAAAAGACCTCATTTCTTGATGTTCCTCTCAAGAAAAGTCCTGTGGGTGTATGCATCCCCCAATCCCTACCTCCTATTTCATCTATGCCCAAATAATGCATCTGTGTCACCAAAGGGGCTGAGCTGTGGCCCCATCAGTCCTGCTCTCAGAATCTCTAGAGCAGCTACTTGAGGTGGGAAGGAGTGGGATGGAGTGGATGGTCAAGATTACAAAAAGGAAAGAGAGAAGGCAAAAGACCCAAAGAATTGCATGTTTGGTTCAGCCTCATTAATAGCAATAAACAAGGCTGTGCCAAAGCCTCTAATTCAATCATCTGCACTCTTAAATTGTGACAATGGCCCTTGGAATGGGCTGCCCTGTGCCAGCACTTCAGATGTTGTGCACGGCTCTGTGGTGTCAGAAGAACTGATGGAAAGAAAGTGCTGAGAGGGAGAAAGGGAAGAATGCCAGCAGAGAACATGCCAAGTTGTGACAGGGATGGATCCTGACCTTTGCAAGAGGTGTGGGCTTAGGGAACTTAGAATGGAGAAAGGGATGACAGTGAGGAAGAGGGGGTCAAGCTTGTTATCAGATTTTGGCAACCTTCTCTATGTGTGTCAGGATGTGCCTATCAAAGGAGGGACCAAAAGACACTGCCTTGCTTGTGCAGTTAAGTTGAAGTAAAGGCAGAAAGCCCCACAGAAGTGATGAAAAGCACCCTCCCTAAATTGTGTATTCCTCTGTTGGTGTCCCTTTTTAGATGGCTGGAGACAGGGGTGGCACATTCTCTTTTCCTGACAGGTCCCAAACTTGTCACTCCCAAGGACCTCCTCAATTTATACCTTCCCTGCAGCCCCAGGGTGAGACACGGGTGGGAGTTTCTGAAAGCAGAGTGTTGTTCTCAGGTTCGAATAAACACACGGACACAGCTGTCAGGGTTCTCCAACAGGCAGAGGCCAAAATGGAGGACGAGGTGAGGAGGAAGAGAGAGCTGGCCTCTGCCCTCATTTTATTTATATGTTTTCTAAATTCACCGTGGATTGGAGGATGGAGATACCACCTCCTACTGTCCACTGGTTARTAATAATGTCTATCACATAGGTTAGGAATTCATAACAATCCTTGCCGTTAGGTCAACAATTCGTGTTTACACAAAAGTGCGTGAGAAACTATTTCGCTGAACCAAAAACACTGCACATCTGAAGAACTGCAAAATGCAAGGCCACAGCAGAGTGCCTCAGTTTCCCGCCTAGGTAATCCATGGCTTAGTTTGCTGTCTTAGGGAAAGTAACATTTATAACTTTCTGTTGTGTTTTGCGCTGTCATTCTTGTCACAGCCACTGCCAAGAGCAAAAGGAAAGGAAAAAGCAATCTCTCCTGAAGTAGATGTTTGCAAGGATTGCTTCTATAATATTGTATTGAATGAACTTCAGGCTGAAAAAGAAAATATTTATGCAACCCTTCTTGAGAAATTTCATTCAGGAGTCTCAGACTGAATTGAAAATATCATTAGAGAACAGCTTGCAATGCTTGGAAACTGCTGCTTGTAAACATTAGGCAACTCTTACAGTTTAGTGAAGTAAAACAGGGAGAATGTCTTACCAAAGCCTTACTGGGTTACATCCTGCAAAGCACCCTGTGCCTTTAGTCCCTTAAAGGACATTGCCAGCTAATGAGACCTCACTCTGCCCAGAATACACCCAGAGCCTCACTCACCTGGGCCCTCACCGGGCAGGGTTTGCTGCTGGACCTTGGCTATCACAGGCTGATATGACACCTCACAGCAGATACAGTGAAGACCCCAAGACTGTTCATTCTGTGGGTCAATAAATAACTCTGGCCAACGTTGTACAGCAGAAAGCAGACAACACATCAAATAATAATTGAGTGAATATAAGAGAAAAAGTGTGCAAGGTGGGGTTTCCTTGCACTGCAAATGCCAGATTTGCAAGCCAAACTTTCAAAATCAAGTTACTTAGATTAAAAAAAATAAAACCAGGCAATAACAGTGACAAAGTCCCTGCAAGTACAATGCAGAGTACACAGGCAGCTTTAATTCTGGCAGCTCCCAACTTTGGAACACTTCAACCTGACATTTGCGAACCATCCATTTAAAGTACATTTGTTGGGTCAAAAATATACGGTTTCTTCTAACATTCACTTTTCAAAGGATTAATTTTAATGGAAGTTTTGTGATATTCTGGGCTTGTCCTTTTCCCTGCAGAGGTGGCAGGATGCTGCCATCTGAATGACCAGAATAACCCTGGATGTTTAGATCCACAATTCCTCTTGCAGTGCAGAGCTTCTCTGGGTTTCAGTAGGTGACAGAAGCCTATAGAAAAGTGAAATGTTTTATATTTTTCTAAATTTAGACTGAATGACCTACACCATAATTATTTACCGTAGTCCTGCTGTGAGGGAATGGTCTGTTGGGATAAGGCACATCTCTGTTGTACTGGGGGAAGAGTGTTAGCTCAGACTGGCTTTTCTCTTCTTCATCCTTGAAGGTGAATGACTTCGGTCTTAAGCTAGGCATGAGGACAGTGGAAAATCCTGCTTGCTCTGACTCCCTCTTCCCAAAACCATGGTTTCCTCAGACAGCTGCCTCAGGAAAAAGAGTTTCCTCAGTACAGGGTCTACCACCGCATTTTTGGAGTTGGTGAGGAGAAACTCTTTAGAAAGGTCCCCTGCAAATAATGCTCTGGCTGCCAGGATCTCCTGCAAACAGGAGCAAGGGAAGCTGATTTTTAGCTGTTCGTACCTCAGACAAATGGATAAATGTTGTGACTTAATGAAAAGGTGCTTCTTTAGTGTCAGACCTTCCTTGCTTGTTAACTGAGCTGGGCCTATATGTTTTATTTGTACTTTTTTTAGTCAGGCTTTAATAATCCCCATGTGAAATCAGAATGTGGGACAGTTCTACCTTGCATTCCTCTTCTGGGACAAATACAACTTGCAGTTTCTTCTACAAATTTGAYGCCAAGCAGAACTGTCATGACTGGCTGTGTTTCAGATAGGAGATAGAGAGTCATATAATTGAGTTTCAGGTTAGTGCTAGCCCTGGTTAGATGTTCACATCTGCCTTTTGTGTTTGGATTCGTATGCAATTTCAAAGCGGTGTTATGTACGTGACATAATTATGGTTTCCCATGCCTAATCATCAGTAATTAATATAACCAGAAGGTTAACTACATAATTGAGATATTATTGCTCCCATGATCTGCTTTTTAATGCACGGGAACCAGACAGATATCATCAGGGAGATAATGATTTAGCTCAGCTGAGGTCCCCACTGTATATTTTTAAATGCAGGTGTATCAATTATATTATTTTACTTTGTAATTATTTTTGGTCAGTCTACGAAGTCCTTCATTATATAGATTAGTGGAAATCTTATGGAAAAAACCACCTACTATATAATTATAGTGTAATTATGCTTTTTTGTACTGCAAAGGGTATGTGCTTCTTAAAAGGCTGGATTCACAGTGGGTGTGAGAAATATTTCCTGTCATTTGTAAGGCCAGACCATGAAGACCATAAGATATTCCTGGGAACAGCTATTTGTCTCTGAGTCTTTAGAGAACATTCAGATCACTGGATGCCCTACCACACATTGCAATATTGCTGCCACTGCTACCAGTAACCACACTGCTGGTGGAGATGTAGTAAAGTGACAAAAAAACTTTAGGAAGCAATAGGCTACCTGTCTCTGGCAGTAGCCCCGTGCCTGATGTATGAGATGGATGACAGAAATTGTACATACAGTGCAGACTTTTCTGTTAGAATTTTCCATTATTCCTTCCCTGGAGCTATTCAAATGGAAGGAGGAATCAAGGCAAAAGCAGACAAGGCTCCAGGCAGTTATTAGCATTTCAGATAGAAGCCATCTCACCTCTTTCAGATGGCAGTTGTTAAAATAATGACTGGCGATCACCTTTCATTAAATTTGAGATGTCACAGTATTATATTAGTGGTAAAGTCATGGAAAAAGTGGAAAATTGCAGGAGAAAAAGTCCTAGTTCAGATGAGGAAATTATTTTTTTCAAACCTCAGAAGACAAATGTAAGAGCCAAAGTACATGCTGTCGCTAGTTTACCTGTACATGAAGTATCACAGTATTCTAACCTTTGCTCCAAGCAATGGACTTTCTGATTACCAATGTGACAAAAACATTTCAAGGGTGACTCAGACTTTGGTTTTGTCCTTTTGATGCAGCAGTAAAGCAAATCCTGTATTAATCTCATGGTATATGATCACCTCCTATATTACGAGAAGCAAGAGAACAACCCTTTGGAGGAAAGAGACCTGCTGACACAAACCCCCACCACCCCATGCCTTAGAAATGCAGCGAATCTGTCGTTTGGATGTAACAGCAGTTCTTGTCCCCACTCACTCAGCAGGTCATTAAGAGCCTTGTTCTTAACTATAACATTTCCGTTCTTGACTTTCGCAGTGAGAAATGGGAATAACAAAAAGGAAAAGAGTCAGCAGGGATAAAAAATGGAAATATTTAAAAATCTTTAAGATTATCTATTTGGATGGGCATATAACACAAATAATTCATATGAATGGGTTTAGAAATTCTCTGTATTTGTAAGGTTTATCTCCCCATAACATGGTGTATTCACAAGCCTATTCCCAGGTGCAGAAGGTTGGAATTTTTCATTTCTATAGGAAACGTTAACCACTCAAGAACAATCTTTCATGGAATAGAAGACTAAAGCCTTTGTGGGATGCTCTGCTGCACTGGCTCCATGCAGCCTGGACCTGCAGTTATGCTCTGGAGCAATAATGTGTAGGGAGAGGCAATAGGACTGGAGCTTCTCTCCTCAAACACAGCTGAGGTAATCTCTGACCAAGCCCTTTGGGYCTTCTCCCACCCAGCAGGAAAGGATGTAGGAATCAGCCCAGCAAGCCTCAGTYCCAGCAGCAGGGTTTGTAGCACCCAATTTCAGGTGTCCCAAATGTTCCCCCCTCAACTGGAGTGACACAATTTCCTTTGCAGGCAATAGAAAGAAATAGGAAACTCCAGAGCTATTGGGACAATTGCTTAGCAGATGTTTGGGATGAGCTGTGTTAATCTYTGGAAGGTTCTATTCATGTCTGAAAAAGGGTGACTTCTTAAACTTTAACACCTGAGGTGTCATGGTTTTCAGGTGGTAAAGTAGGCTCATTCCTAGACTGGGTTGTTCAAGGTTCTTTATTGCATGCACCTTTTCTGCCTGTTGATCTCATTTAGGTTGGACATGAGGAAGAATTTCTTCACAGAAAGGGTGATTAGACATTGGAACAGGCTGCCCAAGGAGGTGGTGGAGTCACCATCCTGGAGGCGTCTAAGGAATGACTAGACAAGGCACTTAGGTCTATTTGACAAGGTGGTGTTGAGTCATAGGTTGGAGTTGATGATCTCAGAGGTCTTTTCCAAGCCAATTGGTTCTGTTTTTCTGTGATTCTGTTATATACATAAGATATACATAGTTACATGTATGCACATACAGTTGATATCCATAAACTGCCTTGAATCCCTTAGAGATGGAATCCTAGCCCTTCTTTTCCCATAGAGACTTTCCAGGAGGTCTCTTATCAACCCAAAAGTCGTCCTCCCTTAGGGCAGCTCTGCACCCTGGGACGTGGGGCTGCAGGGCTGTGGGTCAGTGGCTCTGAGCTCAGCAGAGGGTGAAGCATTCACCCTTGGACCACTGCCCAAGCACAGACCATCACTGCCAGAGCTTCCATAATGGCAAGGCAAACACAAAAGCCATTGTCTGGGTTTGTTGCTCGASAAAAGTCAGCTAAACTCTTCCTCCTTCTGACTCTAGTTGGAAATCAATTAACCCATATGTCCCAAGAGAAGTCTCCAAAATACAGTTGTCTGTTATTKTTGTTATTATTATTAAAACAGCTTCCCCAGCTCTCCATCTGCAGCTAACAGGCTGGTAGATGTCATTTGAAYTCTAATTTGTTGTAAGCATTTCTAAAATACTTTGGAGAAAGTGGTTTGATAAGAGAAGAGAGCATGATTTAAGCTAAAATGTCAAAGGCTAAAAGAAATGGTTTGCTTATTGCCCTCCARATGTATGATTAGTACTCAATCAATATACCAATTCTGTTCTGATAGAAAAGGATATTTCCTCTTCAGATGCTTCACACATTTGTCTGAACACCTCTTGCTTTCATTTTTCTACCCTTTCARGGCAATGCTCATTCCTAAAACTGGGTTATTTAAGGTTCTTTATTGGATGCACATTTTCTGTGTGTTGATCTTATTAAGCAGGAGTTTCATTCCTTGTGCTTAGTATGTATCAATGCACATCACATTTACATTTGGCTAATTTGGACTGGAAAGGAGCTGCATCATGGCAGAAATGATTTAGCTCTATGTGTATCATCCTTAATAGAGCACTGACAAATCCAGCCTCGAATAGCACCAACAGCAATTCCACAACCTGCCTCGACAGATTGTTCCATGGCTTAAAAAGCCATACATTTATAAAGGTATTTTTTAACATTTCCACTGCGGCAGTTTGCACCTATAACTCCAGGATCTGTCTGGCCCAACTGTGGAGTGCAATTTTTCACAGTATCTATGTATATGCAAATGTTTTTAGGATATTTTATAAGTAGGGCTCTGCTTATTTCAGTTCAGTTATAATTTCCTGCCAGGTCTTTTTCTCCCAGATATTTTGCTATTAGTTCACACTTTCCTGTGAGCTCCCTCCATACAGGAAGATTTATGGTGGCTTCTGGTCTCTGCTGGAGCACAGTGGATCTGCAGGAAAGAGCAGATGTGGTGCAGGCTGAGGATGTGTCCTGTGTTCTTTGGTGTGTTGTAGAAAAATTCAGCCTTGCATTGCTGTTTCTTTTCAGCTGAGAAAGAAAGGTGGGCTCTGTTAGTCAAGGAAGCACAGAGTGAATGATCCYAAGCTCTATCAAGCAGGATATCTGCTTGTCTTAGGTGCTGTGATCCTCTGCAGGGAACTCCAAAGTACTGCCTCTGGGTTTTGGGCAAAATTGAGAGGCAGAAAATGTATTTGTTTTTGTCCTGGAATACTTTTTGTGTGCAAATCATCCCTGGAACTCACAGTTGTGAGATATGGTTGTGGCTCAAAACTCAGCCTGATGYAGAACAGGTTGGATTTTTACAGTTAGCTAAAACATCTTCATTATTTTGAATAATATTGCAACACTAAACCATAACCRTAAGGAAGCAGCATAAAAATTAATGACCATGCTAAAAAACCCAGTTCAAAAATGGGTACAAAGAAATCTCACTTGTGAAGAAATTTTCCCATAGCTGCCTTCTTTTAGTTCGATAATTTTCCCCTGAAGAGTTCGAAAAAGGATAAGGAACTCAATAGACCATTCGCCAAATGTTCTAAATCAATATTTATCTGCTATATTCATCTGCAATGTTAAAAACTTTGCATAGAATCAAAGGCTTAAGAAGTCTATTGCAAATACCAAACGAACTAAAAAGACTTTACTCAATATTGTATCATTTCTATGTCTTTTGTGCAGCCACTAGTGAGGTGAGCTTTTAATAATTCAGTTTTATCTTTCCATTTCTGATCCTTTTTCACTCCATTTCCTTYCCATGACGTGACTTCTCCTCTCTGGTGGGATAACTGCCTGCAGTCACATACAGCATGATGGACCCGCGCTGGCTCGGGGCTCTCTGCTCCACSAGCAGAATCAAATGGCAGCAGCAGCCCATGTAATTCACGCCATTGTCATGTGCCTCTGTACCTGGCCTTCAGACAAAGTATACTCAGGTGTGGCAGCTGTGATTCTCCAAGTGTTAGTCCTTCTGGATGTGGAGAAACAGGTCATGTTTCATCCACACTCCTCTGATGGTGAGATGAGGAAGGAGACGCTATTTCCGATGCCCAAAGTAGCAGTGAGAGCTGCAGCAGCTGAAGATGCAGGCACAGGGCTGCAAGTGGCCCCACCAGCTGAAACGGGCGAAAACCCCTGGCCTCTGCAGCTGTGGATCACTAAAGATGCTCTCTAATTTTTGTTCTGCAAGAGTGAGCACACTGTCCTCACTGTCTTGGCCGGTTTTCAGTGAGGATAATTGCATTTCTCTCTTCCTCCGATTCCCCCTGCTGTGCAGGTCAGATGCAGTGCTGCTGAGCACGGCCTGGCTCCAAGCAGTGTGCAGGTGCTCCTCTGTTAAGCAGATGCTGGTTTTTACCCAGACGTGGCTGTATTTCACTGGTGAATGCAATGGCCCCATTATGGGGCTCAGCAGCCCCTAAAATCTTTGTGTTCCCTGAGAAAACCTAGCTGTGCCTGGGCACGTTGTCATTTCATTTTCCTGCTGTCATCTCTGGCATTTCAGCACTAGGGAATTTTTTGTTCATTCTCTGTGTTCCTAAAGCCCAAGGAAGAAAAGCATTCTTTTACAGCCTGATATGACCCTTAGACCTGCCCTACCCTCATATCCGAACCCATATTCAAAGGCAAATTTGCCCTAGAAATATTAAATAGCATAGGTTTTGCTTCATGTTATGAACTCCACAAGAGTTGATACCCTGCTTTCAAAGAAAACTATTTTGCTATGAAACTGTTCAGGACTATATCATTTTGCAAACTTTGCACTAACTCAGAAACTGCAGRTATAACCTACTAGAGGGAGCACTTGCATTGCTTTATAAAGGGACCTATTGGCAGATTACTGCACCTGGCGACACCCTAGAGGGTGAAAAATTCTGTGTTTCTCTAAGTTTCTAGTTGATATTTTTGCTGTTACTGTTGAGAAATTATTATCCTCCAGGGAGGACACGGAGCTGCAAGAAGCTGAAGGCAGGAAGGTGTTCTGCATACTGAGCGCAGAGCAATGAAACCTTCTGTCCTTCTACAAGTAACTGGAAATAGTTTAACACAAAATTTTCTGTTAATGCAATTTAAATCATCTAAAACCAGACTGGGAGACCTGGGAACAAAAAGCCTGTCTGTGCTCASAGCAGACATCACTGCAAAAGGAGACTGTGCTAAGAGCAAAACCCAAACCCTCCTAATGCACTGTCTTCTCATGGGAGTACCTGAAAGAGAAGACCCCACAGGAGAGATGCTGATTACTCTACTGAGAGCATTGCCAGAAAGTGCCATGTTGGAGCTGTACAAAAGCTGAATATATTGGGAAAAAAAACTCACCAGTGCACACATCCCTCCCACCACTCTCCCAAGTCAACCTCAAGACACCATTTTTAGGAGTGTGAGCTGCTGGACTCACTTTGTCTTCTACTGCAAAAGTATAATTATAGATTGGTTTGGATTGGAAGGAAACTTAAAGATCCTCTTGTTCCAATCCCTCTGCCATGGGCAGGGACACCTTCCACCATCCCAGGTTGCTCCAAGCACCGTCCAGCCTGGCCTTAAACAATTCCAGGGATGGGGCAGCCACAGCTTCTCTGGGCAACTTGGGCCTGGGCCTCACCACTCTCACAGGGAAGAATTTCTTTCTACCATGGAATCTAACTCCACCCTCTTCCAGTTTAAAGCCATTCCCCCTTGTCCTATCACTACCTGCCCTTGCCAAAGTCCCTCTCCAAGCAGCTCAGTGCCTTTTGTATTCCTTTATATGGACTTTCAATGTCTCTCCCATCAGAGCCAAGAAACAGTAAAGTAAGAACTTTATCATGAAGTTAGCCTTATTTTAAATGAATAACCTTGGTAGGATATTGAGGTAGGGAAGGCTTTGCTAATCATAGATGGAGATGTTCTAACTCTTTCTTAGGTTATTTGGAGTCAGGCAAAGCAGTTAATGAAGCAAGTCTCAAAAGATCTCTCTTACGTGGATTTTGACCTCTAATATACTGAATCTTTCCCTGAAGGGAAAGCAATAGAATCCCTTTATGGACTATTTTTAAAAAAGTATAGAAATTTATGATGATTTTAAAATTGGTCAGGAGGCATTAAAGCAATTGGTGTCAAGGACAGAGAAACAAGCTCAAACGCATAAAGAGAAAATTGGGCAAAACAAGGCAAAAATGTCAATCCATTTATTTAATATTAAAAAAAAATTTAAAACTGCCCATATCGTTCAGTTTTATAGCAATGAAACTGTTAAATCTTAACAACTTGGGAGTTTTTTTCACAAGTTGAAAACTATACTTGTCAGCTTTTAAATTTCTAGAACATTGTCAGGGCTCCAGGAGACCTTTTCTTGTCTTTTGTGACCTCCTTTACTCGACCCTGTCAGTTTGTGTTCCACTTCCCCAGGACATACACTTCATTGCCAAACACACAGCTAATAATGCATTCCTTGGGAAACTTTATATTTTAGCTGTTGGTAAATTCTCCTTGGACTTTATTCAGTCTTTATTTGAAAAGATGAGCATACTTTTAATTTCATTAGTCAGTGACACAAATGTCCCTTTTAATGTTTTTTACTGGGGCACATTGCAAGGTTTTAAATTCTAAGGGGGGATTGTTTTACCTGACAACAGTAAGGAAAAGTGGAAGCATCACAGAAATTGTTGAAAAATAGAGACTTTTTTTAACCTGTATTTCTTTCAGTTTTCCCTTGAGAGTGTGTGGAACTGTGAACTGATCCACTAATAACTGGAATAGGCAAATGGAGTGCACTGGATCAYATTGGAAATCCCTCAGCCCTGCTCCAAGGAGGCACCTTCCAGCCCTTCCACTAGTTTTTTTTTTTTTTCTACCATCTCCTCTGAATTAATTCAAGTACCTTAAAGTTTTAAATTCAAATTTCACCAAATGCCAGCAAAATTAGACAGTTGTTGTTCATAAATTCCTCTGAAAAGAAAAAGTCAAGAATTGTCAGTAGTTCAAGAGTAGGAAACTTCTTATATCCTAGGAGAAAGAAGTGATAACTTTCAAGTTTTCTTAATTTTGAAATTTACTTTCCAATCTAAAACCTCATGTTACTCTTCCTCTGGGGAAAAAAAAAGGAAACAGAAAATAGGGCAAGAAAAAAATTGGAGTGTGAGGAAATGAATAAAGGGAAACATGCAGTAGTTCCTTTCACTTTTTAAATTGTAAACACAAAAGAAAGAAAATAATACAATKTATTAGATAAAAGATTTAAGCACAAATGTTTCAACAAATTTATCTTCAAAAAACTTAATATTAAATATGGTGGCAACGGATATTTTAACACCCTAAATCAAGCATCTATCTGGAAAAAAATCAGTAAATTTTATGCCATAAAATGATTTTTAAATGTGCATGATATTATGAAAAATATGTATTATTAGATAAATCTGATTGTTAAAAATTAATCTCCAAGCTTATAGGAGAAAAGAAACAATGCTGGTATAGTTTATTTAAATAATGGTAATTTGATTTACTCCTGCACAACATTTTGATACATGCATGTATTTGTACTACATTAAATCACTGTAGCTTATATTAAATATAATAGTGAAATATTAAATCGTAAATGCATACTCTTCCTGCTGGAAAGACATAAATAATCAGGAAAAAAAATTTCTTATACGGTATTCAACATCTTTCCCCATGTTCTGGAATGAAAAAGAAATCAATAGTAGTAAACTTCTTGGATAATGCAAGGTTTGGCAGATAAAAAATAATGAAAACGCAGCCCAAGCACATCGTTAAGCAGCTCATTTTGTCAACATGTGCTCCATCACAGTTAAGTGCTGGATTATGCATCTAGAAACAAAGAATGTATTCACATTTGCAAGATGAACAATTGCATCCCCAGCACAAAAAACAATGAGATCACAGCAGATAACGCAGTGAATATGAATTCCCAGCGTGCTGCTGCTGTTAAGCTGGGAGGAGGAAATGGCAGAAGTCTGTTAGGGAAAGAATGGGAAGATGACATCAGTTAGGAGAACAACTTTAGGAAGATGCTGCTTGGCATTTTGGGTGGAATCACCCAATAAAATGTAGGTGTCTATCACATAGGCAGCATCTCTGTGGCACTGCTGAGCTTTTTCTAGGGTATGTTTCACAATAGACCAGAAAACTGGAGTCCACTGGGAGGAGTGGGATGTTCGTGTTGCACKCAATAGCTGTGCAGGGCAGGTGGAGATGGCATGACAGGAGCCCATGTCTGGAAGCTGCAGGAAAACCACTTAATACCAGAATAAATTCTTGTACACAGAAAGCGATTCATCACCAGGCCAGCTCTTCAGGGATTGATGGGCTCCGTATGACTGAAAAAAAATAAGACTAAGACTGCATTTTGTAGTGTACAGGCTAGACCTCCAAACTGTCATTTTGATGTGGAAATGAAAGGTTGCAGTGATTCTGCATGTGATAGAAATAGTTTTCCCTAGTCTTCAAACCCGTGAAGTTTCTGTTACAGAAGAACATAAATTTTGTCTTCTTGTCTGTGTAACGAATCAGCTTTCCTCATGCCTAGCCTAAATTTCCAGCTTCTCAAATTTATTACACTGTTCCTATTTCATGCCCGCCTTTAGGGAAATTCGGATAATTGTCTTTATTCATCAGACTTCTACAAATATTCCTGCAGAATAATCTTATGTTCATATCTCTGTGGCACAATCTTTATTTTGCAAGACTGATAATAAAAACCCTTCCGCTATTTAATGTCATTTTTTCAGAATGTCACGTTACAATCAAAATCCAAAGTAACTTTCAAAATCTTTCTTAGAAAATTTTGATAGGTGCACAAGGTCCACTGACCACTTGATATACACAAATGTTTTGGTGTTTCCCTTCATTTGTTCTAGAAAGTTTCTAGCTTTTAGGCTCTTCAGAGCAGCAGYGACTCACACATCAAACTCTTCCAGGCCTGCATGGTTTTTTTCTCACATAAATCCAACATATGGAAAAAATACTGGGAATCTATTATTGTTTGTACCTTTTGCCTGAACTCATATAACAGTACAACTCCGTGAGATGTTACATCACAAGGATTTTCTCTAGTGAAGACATACTACATCTCTTCTATGTGTTTCTGTTTCCATAYCTCTTCCTGCTACACATTGGTTTTACCAACATTGCTCTTCCATGAACCCTTCCAGTGTTGCTACCTTGTGGCTGTCCCGACAGAGAGCTGGTGAATGCTCATGTACCTAACAAACCATGTACTGCCCCTCAGCACAGAGATTAGTTTCACCTACTTCTATTATCTGGTACCTTGTTAATCGTACTTCTGCTTTAATTCTGATCTTTTGCCTAGACATAAAAGCTGCTTTTGGTGGTTAGCAATTGCTGCACTCTGCGTCTGAAGGTCATGATTAGTTCTTCACATCTTCAGTCCTTTGACACCCTTTTTTATATCTGCCCAGTACAAACTGGCAATAATTCAGTGAAGCTAGCCACAGCACTCCGTTCACACTGGTATGGTGCATGAGAAGGCCGAATATACTGGATTTATGAAATACAGTGAAGGAATAAGTCTCAGTAAGAGCTCAAATTCAAGCTCTTCATCTGAATTGTAGCACTTGTTTCTTAGCACCCTTGCTGGTTCTATGATCACAACAATCTGGATTTCACAACAGATCAAAGCCCATTTACAGCGACTCAGGTTCTAACACSGAGCAGGAATGGGCTACTTAACTTTTTCTCTCCTCACAGCTCTCCCTTTATGGCTTGCTTTTGGTAGCTTGCACTCCTCAGATCGATGCTGGCTACTGGATTTCCAGTATAACAGATTAAGTCAATATCCAAACCATTTGGGAACCTAGTACTTTCTGGAAGTCAGAAACTGCTTCTTAGTGCAATCTATCTTTAGAACTACTAGCAGAAGGGAGCAATTTTAAAGGGAAATGGAAATAAAGCAGTTATATTGCTTTTTTTCCTTTTTATCCCTGTTATGGCAATTTTACTTGCTGCTGACCATCTCCTAGAGATATGTTCATATTATTTCCCTGCTTCCACAGATTTCTGTAGTCATAATTTTTTTTCCCACTCTGTTTTTTCCTTCTGTACTCCAGGCTTCCCCTGGTCGATGTACTTCATCAAATATTCTTCCTTTATCCTTTCTTCCCACAACCTTATATGCCCTTGGCTCTTCAGAATTRAACTGTGGTCTTTCTTTTTCCTCTGTTTTCAATTACAGCATTTGATTCCTATTCTCATCAAGCCTATGACATGTGACCATTAAGCCTCCTCGAGCCGCCTTGCAAATCTCTTCTTTGGTTCCTAGGGAATTCAGGATAACAGTGTTTCCCCACTTCTTCTCAGAGGCAGCATCCTCGTAAATCGCTCTGTGCCAGATGGCTGCTGCCCGTGCTGGTAATCCCCACACGAGATGACRTTGTCAAACCATAATCCACAGTCTCCTTGTTGCCTCTTGGTGTTTGCTGACGCTGTTCTTTTAATAGTCAAACACAATAATCTTCCGAGTGACAATTGAGGCCTCAGCTTATCTGCATGGAGCAGCAGAGGATCCTAGCAGCCAGTAAGGCTAGAAGGGGAATTTGCTTCCAGCCCCATCCCAGCCATCCTGGGATATTTGCTGCCTGCTCACCCAGGTGCTGGTTTGCAGTGTCAGCCCACACCAGCTGCCAGGATCTGGGAAAACTCAGCTTCTTGTGAGGGGTGGGAGTACTAAAGGACCTGACTGACTAGAAGGTACTTGGCTCCCAGCATCCTGACATCTCTTCCTACATCTTCCAAAATGTTCTCATTGTTCTTCAGATAATGTATTGGTAAAATGAGCCCAGCTATGCTATTCATCTTCCCTTTACTTTTTGGATTTTGAAGGGTGAAAACCTGCCGTGGGCTGCAGTAGTGGTGTTCCTGATTGCCAGGTGGAGTCTGTTCATGCTCCTTCAGGCAGAGTCCAGCTCGTAGGTTTTACCCATCTCYCAGACCCCCATCTCATCTGACCACAGGTGAACAAGTGCCTACAGGAAGGACCCCCATTGACTGGACTCTGAAGAGCCCCACAATGCCTGTGTCAGGAGGGACTTGCTAGTTTGGTCCTGGTGAGAGCAGAGAGATGAGAGCATCATGAAACAGGAAAGCTCCTTGTACCAAATAATTCCAAACACTTGATTAAAATGTATCTGTATTTTTTGTGTTAGGAAAACAAAATATTGCTGGCTTTGTAGTCAGACAAAATATGTATGTGGTGTGCTAGAAAAGGGGCTCCTCTACTTTGCCCTTCATCAATCTTCCTTGTTCTCAAAACTCTTCTCAATAAATCAGTGTGGAAATGGAAGAAATCATGTCCTTTTTGCACTGGTTTCTTATTGTTATGGTTGACTTCACAGGATAAGTCCATCAAAGTCAACGGAATCGCCTCAGAAATTAATTTGTCTGGGCTATCTTGCAGCAGATGTGCTGTTGGTTTCTGCTTTTATTATTGCTGTGCTCGTAGCTCGGCCCTGTTGTATGAGATCCATTCCAGGCTCTGAGGACCCCGCAGCACAAAATCATTCTGGAAACTGAGAGAAAGGAAAACTGAAAGATTTCCTCAATGTCACGGAGGAGTCTGGGCTTTAGAGATTTAACATGTCCCTTGTGGCTTCCTTGCGTGGTCTGGTTTGGGACCACACCACCCGAGCGCTGTAGAACCTGGTGGGAGTCACCACGGAGGAGGCCAGATGTCTGCTTGGGAAGGTGCCCAGGGCCTGCCATCACTGCATAAAATGAGAGAGGAAGCCACTAAAACTTCGTTCTAATTTGATATACTTGCGCTTGAAAGATTTTCTCTCACTACAAAGCCTGTATTTGCGATGGATGCAGCTGAATTGGGCTGAGGAGGGTGTTGCTGCAGAGGTGGAGGTGCATTGCACCACTGAGGTAGAGCTCTTTCCTTCACGTTTGGCCATGAGCCACCACCAAAACTCTGTCGGGAGGACTGAGACAGCTGCTCTAATGCTATATATACTATGCACGCTGGGACCTCCATTCAAGGGCAGATCAGCATTTAAAGAGGATAACAAAGGGTAGCAGCTGGCTCATATGCTGGTCTACACCCAGACAGGCTCACCCAAAAAGCTAAAAGTAAGAAAGAATAACCATATCTGCTTCAGAGAACCATGATGATATTGGGAAGGGCAGAGTCTTGCTGGAAATACCTCAGACACACTAGACATTGCCTGATAAGGGAGAGGAGAGGAAAACTCTTTTGCTCAATGAAAAGATAAATGAGCAAGAGATCAGCCCCTGTGCCAGCAGAACTGCTCCAGGCATCAGCTTCACCAGAGAAGTGACAACAGCAATGGCAAATAGTTTAATAATCCCTAGCTGATATCAGCATCCTTCTGCTCAAGTATCTAACCAAAGTCACAGAATAATTAACCTTGGCTGGGTTATAAGATCAGCAATGTCCTGAAGAGACTTGCACTGAGAGAATATTTACTGTCACATATGTGAGTAGGAAAATCACATCAAATTTTTACCAGAAAATTGGCACATGGCRTTTATAGGAATGGAGTGTGCTAAAGGAGAGATATAAAGGCTGAGCCTTTGTAACAGAACTCTTTTTTTCAGCTCAGAATTAGGTGCAAAGTGCATCCAGAGGCACCTGTGGGATGAGAAGGSAGTAGTGTAACTGTGGCTATCCAGGTACAACTGATTTTGTTGTAGCCTTCCTTAACACACAGTCCCACTGCCATGTGCCTTCACTGTCAGAGAAGACACTGTTTCCCCAGCAAGCAGCAGCAGGCAGCTTTGCACAGCTGYCCCTGCATCATGCAGTGATTTCATGAAGAGACTCTCATTTTTCGGCTTGGTGGCTGCCAGCACATCTGGGACGGGCAAGCAGCAGCCATCATTGCAAGACTGTTGATAAGGCTTTATCCTGTTCCATCCTCCAGCATTGYAATGTATTTAAGCAAGAGGAAACCTCCAAAGTTGCCACTTAAATATGGATTAAATACAGATTTGCTCCTTTAAGCATGTTTTTTTTGAGTAGATAAGGAGGTTAAAAYTTCTAGGTTTTTGATCTGAGAACTGAGCATGAGACACAGAACAACAATAAAGTCCTTTATGATTTTCTGCCGGTAACACCTCCTTGCATGAAAATGAAGCATCTATCTAATAGGGAGAAAATGTGATGAGAAATAATTTAGTTGAGAGCGTGTCCTGGAATCGCTGAAGGTACTCGAGATGAAGTTCAGGAGAGAAGAAAAAAAAGAAAAGTAAGAAAAAAAMCAGTCCAAAAGAGACAACCACACATCCTGAAACTTTTACCTATTCTGATGAAGTTTTAATGTCTTAAGTTTATTCCTTGTGTTAGCTAAAATATTTTAAATATCTTTCTATAGAAATAAATTCCTATCCTGACAGAAGAAAAGGTACAAGTGATATATTATCAGGAACAGCTRCTATGACCACACTGTAGTTATAATGAGACAATAACATTGCACTTAACTTTGAGAGAAATTTCGTTTTTCACATGACTGACAGTTCACCTACATGATGGAGTTATCAATTTTTTTACTATTTATTTCTTGCTTAATAAGCCCAGTTTGTGGCGTAGAAGAAGGAACAAAAGCATTTTAGTCTAAAATACAGGTGTATGGAAACAGCTTAAAAATTACAGCATAATTGAAATGCTATTACCCTCYACAAGCAGTTTTATATAATGAAGAGTACAACCATCAATGTATATTTGGAAACTCTGGAAGTGATCACATATGGTTGTGAAGTGATTGTATATACTGGCAGATCTGGTGRGAAACCAAAGCCAGGTGTCTTAAATATTAGTGGGTCCTCCTTCAGCTGGCATTTCAGCTCCATGGAAGGCCATGTGCTCAAAAGCTGCAGTTCACTCATTCTTATTTGTTCTAAATAAAATATTAAAAAATACAGATTAGTATATGGCATCTTCCAGCTTTGCTTGTCTGAGGGTTCATTATAATTTCAGCTTTAGCTTTCTGTCCTTCCAACATACCCTTATAACTCCAGTATAAAAAGGAACAAGCTGAAAGTATGAATCCTTGACTTATGATTTAAAATGTGAGTGATAATTAATGAATTACCATAGAAACATTACTGTCGGTTTTAAGCGAAATGAAATAATGAGGCTAGGGGGATTCTTTAATAACAATAAACATGGAACTCTAATTTCTTTTTGTGCTCTGTGATCACGTACAAAAGATCTAATATAAATAATTGCATTAGATGTCCTATTTTTTGAAAAAAATGCATAGCTAGTATTTAGGAAGACTCTTATTGCTCTGATTTATCTATTAATGAAGCAAAACCCAGTTAATTACCTAATTTGCATGATATTTTGCATCCGCATATATGCGGGGATGAGCACTGGGGAGAGGCTTTGCATCAATCCATTTTTAATGAGCTAATGAAGTTGGCCGGGCTCACTCTGCAGATCAAATCATTGGATGCTTTTCCCTTGCTGGACTGAGATATTTGTGATCAAGGCACAGGTCGAACAAACTTGTGAGCTGAGGAAGGCAAGACCTTTCCTCCTCCACTGCCAAGATCCCGTTACTGCACTGGACCTGCGAGTCAGGAGCCTGCTTGGTGTCCCACACTCTTGTCCCGTGCCTTGAGTGAGGAGGATATTGTAGCATGTAGATTCCCATCTCTTATCTTCTTCCGTGCCTGTTTCTCTCCCTCATTGCTCTGAGGCAGGATAGGACCTTGGAAACTGCCAGCCAGTGTCACCCATATCRAGGCAGAAAGCGGCAGGTCTGCTGCTGCTTTTGCACCCTGTTTACATCCTGCTTTCGTGCTCTGGAGTGTTTCCTCCCACTCTTTGTCTGTCCCTACTCTGTCCCCTTGTGTTGGGGTGCCTTTTTCACCCTGCCTGKCCTCCCATGATCGTGTGCTTGCTGTTGCTGCATCCCATGTGTTTGTCGGGAGGTTCTGCCCCAAGGAAAAAGAGACTTACACAACTTTCCCTGAGGCCTTCCCAAGCCCTGAGCAGCAGAGGGTCTGCTTTGCCAGGTGCAGGAGTGCATCTTCTCTAACATCAGCTATTTAAAACCAAAGCATTTGATCTGAACCGGTTGGTTGTCCAGGCTGAGCCTGCCATGGCCAGGCAGAGCAGAACTCCCAGGGAATGCTTTTTCCCACCCTCAGATAGAAGCTGGAGATAGTTTTGAATCCCCATTGATGTTCTTGTCTCTCTGGGTTTGACAAGAGACAGCTAAGGACAAGAAGTTTTGTGTATAAACTAGACTCTGCATGGCTAAAGTTAGGAGAGATTCATCATTGGGGGCTTCTGAAATGCTCTCACATGCTCTGCAAGCACAGAAAAAGTGCCATTCAATACAAAAACTCGTGAAAAAAACTAGGTCTTAAAATGCAAACATCTGCCACTGCAGAAATGAGGGGATTTGGCAGAAAAGAGCTTTCCAAAGAACAGTCCATGCTCTTCCAACCTCTGCTGCTTCAAGTAACAGCTACAACGTGTGAGGCATTTATTACTGAAAAGAGGGCAGGCTCATCACTGGAGATAAATTGCTGGTTCTGGAGACTCAGCTACAGCATAAAAGTAACAGCCTGCTAAAAAAAAAAAATATTGTCCTAATTACACTGGGTCATATATCGAAATATGGTAATTTGAGTGCTGAGTCACCAAGACTGCTGAGGAAAAAGTTTTTACCATAAAAAAAAATCGGTGAAGTCTGTGGTTTTTTGTTTTAAAGCCATCGTTGGGAATAAGATAAATAAAATTGCATCAGCTTTTGATCTAMTCAATGCAACTGTGCTTGATTTTAATCCAACATTTTTTAAAAACATTTGGAGTTTTATTTAGATTATTTGCCATTGTGTCTAAGATGAATTTTAACAACTAACATGTGATTGAAGCAAAAAAGAGCGATTTGAGCTCCTTATTATCCAGGGCAGAAAGACTTTGGACCCAGTGGAGAGAAGTAAATGCCTTCGTGAAAGTTCATCTTGTGTATCTTATCTATTCAAACCTTAGGCTTATAGAATAATTAATTGTCTTAACTCTTTTTATAATTGCTGSTGACAAGCAGTTGCCCTAGAAAGAGATAAATTCTACATATTTTACCTACTCAGTGTTGTAGTGAGGTGCCTGTCTCTATCAACTGACTGTAGATAGCCTCTGATAATCAGTCTAGACCAGGTGCACAACTCTCAGGTCTCTAAAATTAGTGAGACTAATCCCACCTCGATTGATGCAGCAGATAAACTTCCTCCTGCTCCTAAATTTAAAACTGCATTGCATTTAGAGCAGGCAAAGGATATGTTATTACTCCAATATTCTATAGCACTCCAGTCAAAGCTGGGGGGAAAAGGGAAGGGGTGATTTGTTTGAAATATTGTAGAGGGGGAGTTATGAAATCACAGGTTGGCAAGACATTGACATTTCTAGCTTGATGACATTAAACATGAATGTCATTTAAAGATAACACYTGCCTGAAAGAGCTTGCAAATGGTATTGTTTAATACCAATGGAAGCCAGTAGAAAACCTATTAACTTCAATTAGTATTTACAGCAAGATACCCATACTTCAGTGAAATGTCTCCCTGAATGAAGGTATTTAATACTGATGTTAAATATGACAAAAGTCTCCTGAAGAAGAATGGTTTCAGCACATATTTAATGGTTGTGCTGAATTAAGGCGTTTTGGACAACACCAGAGGACAGGAGAGCAATGAAATGACCATTCTCATGAAGAGCTGCTGCAACACACCCAGGACATGTCTGAGCTGCTGCTCATGCCGAGCTGCTTTTACTGTTGATGTGGAGAAGGACAGAGCTTCAAGGGTCAGTCGTCCTTGTTATGGTGTCAGGAGGATGCAGGGCAGCTGCTGCTCCTTTGCTGCAAAGGGAAAGGCTGTCCTCAGCTTAGACATCTCGGCCAGGGGTGCCTGAGAGAGCACAGTGCCCCCTCCACCAGCAAGTATTTGTGCTAACAACCACATCATAAACATCATAAACATCCGGCCTCACTCTTCTGTTTGGATGGAGAGATCCTCCCTCAGTATTTTTATCTGAGCATCTTTTCTGAGTGTTAACTCTGGCAGTGTGTGGGCTGGATAATCTGGTTTGTACAGGGTCATTGTTCATCTGCAACTTCTCTGAGAACAATGTGAGATCTGTGTAGCTTTTGTGCTTGTGAGACAACTCTCTCACGGCATGCCACGTAAACATTTGGAAGAGATAAAGATACTTCCAAATACAGGCTTTAAATAGATTTTGGCTGCATTGGAAAATGTCCTGGCAGCCTTGGTTTCCCTTGCAATGTGCAAGGGAGGACAAATGCCAGCTGATAACASAGAAAGAAAACAAGGTGATAAAAGTCTCAACTCAATTCTAAGAGTAATTACAAACTTTCTCTGTTTTCTAAATGCCTTCCTGAGCTTAGTCCAATTATCGCCTGTGGGCACTTTTGATATTTTGGTCTGAATTTCCTAGTTGCCAGATAGACAATGCAGCTAGGCTAGATCATGACAAAAAGGAAAATGTAACCCAAAGGATTTCACTATCAACTTAACTACTATTATAATAACATAGAGTACATAACAACATAGGGACACAACATTCTGCAGCAATGTTTCCATGCWGTCCTTCCTATTTTAAATTCTGATGCTCTTGAGGAGCAATATAAAAATGTCCAGTTCTATTAGGCTGGARTTTCCAGCTCAAAGCAGCACACAAATGTGTGGTGGAGTTAACATCGGCGACTCTTGGTTTGATGAAGCTTACCATGAATTCAGCTCTGCTGTTTTATCCAAATATTGTTCCCTGAGCATTATTTTGAGCCTTGGGTGATGCTGTGATGGAGCCCGTTGCCTCACAAAGCACAGGCTCACAGACCCAATCACAAATATCAGCACTGTGCCCATAAATGCATCAGGGTGGCATCACTACCACGTATTGGTGGGTTCAGTTTCCTAACCACAATGCTGGAAAATTACACTAAAAAAACAGATCATAGAAAAACTGTCTGTTCTAGAATTTAATAAGGAATCAGCTGGTGGCTAAAGAAACTTGGTTCCAGGAAACAGATATATGAGAACAAGAACAGAAATTCATCCCTTAAACTCTCTCCTCTCCTCTCCTCTCCTCTCCTCTCCTCTCCTCTCCTCTCCTCTCCTCTCCTCTCCTCTCCTCTCCTCTCCTCTCCTCTCTTTTTTTTACCCCAAAACATCTTTCTCTGTTGTCTTAGAAATCACCGTAAAAATCACCTCTAGGAATAATACTCCAGGCATTCCTGAGCTTAAGCTCTGCTTGAGAGCAAAATAATGTGATTCATCTTCAATTGCCATAAACATCGCCCTTAGTGGAACTAGATGTCAAAATTTTAAATTCCCTAATCAGAGTGGCATTTAGTTACTTTATCCAATGAGATGGGAAAACGATCTCAAAATAGAAGTAACTATATAAATACATGTTTGTATTTCTGAGGATAGAATTAAAATGTTTTGTTTCACTTGTGAGGGCTTTGCATTTTTTTTCTGCAGCTGAATCTGAGSTCTGACAAAGCAGGAACATGCTCTCTGTGCTGATTAAGCCAAGCAAATTTCACAGAGTTGGCAGAGTAGGGCTGAAGGTCTCCTGATGCAATAATGGTGCTTGCTCCACTCCCAAGAGCAGGGAGAGTATTATTCCAGGTTTGCTGAAGGCTGGGGTTTTTGTGAAGGTTTTTAATGACACATTGCATTSGTGTGTGCTGAGAGATCCTTCCTCCATGAGGCAAAGCAGTTGACACTGGCAGTTTTCAAGCAAAACTCTTTGTAGGGCAGAAAAACAAAAGTATTGTTGTGATTTTCTGACGTGACCTCCCTTCCAGGACCGACAATAGAAATTCTTGCATTTCTGGAACCAAGTGAATGAAGCAGGAAAAATTGAAAGACAGGACACTCTCATCCTCCTTGTGCTGTTGCTTCCTTTAACTCTGCTGAATTTGGTGTAAGCCCTGGATTCACAGCCCTTGTTAAAAGCACAGATGAAGATTTTTTCAAGCTGGTACCCCAAAGTGAGTGAAAACATCTGAAAATATAGACTGTAATCTTATTATTCCCCAAGGCCACTGCATTGAGTCCAAGAGAAGGAAAACAGTAAATAGGCAGAAGGTAGCTGGGAAGGAATGTGACCGTGAGGAGTAAATGCACTCATGGGGAGGGAATGGGAGCAGSAAGAAGCCCCTGGCAGCAGGCAGAGTTCCTGTGGGTTGTCAGTAACGACACCCCAAAGAAAACTTGGCTCTTGCAAAGAGGGAACTTGTATAAAGAGGAAGAGGACTAACCCAAAGGGAAAGGAAAAGTGAGTTCRTTTAAGAATAGGCCATGATGCTTGAACAGACAGAGATGGAGGTGATGACAACCAGGAATAYGCTTTTCAGGCTTCTCACCACCTTGGAGCCTGTAACACTGACAATCAACAGACACAAGTTGAAAAACAAAATCCCACTGTTGTCATCACTGTTTGGAGGTTTCCCCACTTCCAGCACCTGTTGGTACAACCATTCCCCCTGTAGACCTTTTCTTCTCTTTGCTGTGAGTTCATTTCTCATTCATTCCTAGGTGYGCAGCATCACACCTCACTCCTCTAATGATTGCACAGTCCTTACTCAAACAGAAAAGCAACTCTTCAGTACTCCATCCCAGCATGAAAAAAATGAGGGTGAAGTTGGTATGACCAGAAATTGGTCCTTCCCTGATGTACATGCTCTTCTGATATTAGTTATYGCACTCCCTTTGCCTCATTTTTCACTTTCCTCAGAGCATGATATTGAAATTTCCTCCTTACTGGGTTTTGAAGACAGAAAGTCATCAGGAACAGCCTCTGAATCAGACCCCTTTCTCCAATTCAGGGCCAGTTTCCTGGAAATGCAGCATATCTTGTATTCAACACCTTCCTCTGGTGCACCCTGAGGCTCCACCTGCTCTCTCCCGACTTCAGACACTCTTCTGAGAGTCCTGCTTGCCCAAGGCTCTCTATAGCCAAAGGGAAGGAGGGATCCCCAGCAGGTGTTCCTGATACCAGTAACCATTCTTCCCAGKGATTATAAGGAAGACCAGTGCAAAAAATACAATTGCAGATGCCTCTTAATTGCCTAAAATTGGGTGGGATGAAGCCAGGAAGCAGCGTGTAGATTGAATGTCACCCTCCATGCAGAAGCTACACGGGTATTGTACCCTCCCCACCCCCAGGCTGGTGCTGACCTAAACTGAATGAGCCTTTCTTTGAAACCATGCAATACAAACGTCRCCTGCTGGATCTGGGCTGTTTCAGCATTAGCTATCACTTGTTGCTCCATCACCATTCACACAAGTATCTCAATCTTGTCTTCCTTTTTGTTGTTGGGTTACTATTTTCATAACAATTTTCATTGGGACTTTTTTTGTCCATGAAAATAACTCCTTTGAGTTTTGCTGGTGGCATTTTTGAGAGACAATCAGCTGAGGAAATGAGAAAAAAGGCTGAAAAGGGATGATCTTCCTTACAGTGAGACAGAGCCCCCACCATTCCTGGTAAAGTGAAGGTGATCGCTTATTCTTCAGTCTTTCTTAAATGTTTTTCCCTCTATTTTTGAATTAATGAATTGTGCACAACTCTGAGCATGAAGCTGGAGCCTGGGAGGCTAAAATATGAGAGAAAAGTCTCATCTAAGATTTGCTGTAGAATTCTGTGATAATTGTATTCAGCATCATTCACCACAACCAGGGAATATTCCATAATTTATCACTTTAATCTATTTCTTTGTTGACAGCTTTTGCCAAAAGCAAAAGAAAAAAAAAAAAATCTGTGGATTAGCTATTTGCCTGACTTGAATAGGAATACTTGCAGTTAACTCCGTAGGGTTAAGTCCTCCAACACCCTGTGGGGGATCTGGTGCTATTTMTCTCTCATGGAAGAATGTATGAATGCAATGGAATAAAAAAACCCTCAACACATCTGTGGTCTTGCAAAACAGCACAAGCATTTGACTGCCTTAGAGTCAAATAACAATATTAGTAAACGTACAATCCTTTATGCAGTTGGTAATATTTATAGGTGATTTTTTTTTAATTTATGCTATATTTTGAGGAGCCAAGCAAACATTTCACATTTTCTGAACTGAAAATTGGGATGGGAGTAATCATATAAACTTAGCTGGCCTCACAAGGGAAATTATTTTCTCTCTATTTAGTGCTAGTGAGAACTTGCCTTATTTGATTGTATTGTGCTAATTAAGGAAACCTAATTTAAGAAAGCTGGTCTGTAAAATCCTGCTACTTTCTTTTAACTTCAAGGTGTTGGTGTTTCTCCCAAGAATGGAGCAGGCACATAAATTTATGCTGTTGTAATTTTATAACGGATGTCTCTGGCAGATGGCACATTTTAACGAGGTTGAAAAATCCCTACAGGCTCAAAGGAAGAACAGAGAACATAACAAACATTTCATAAGRAAACTAAATTCAATATATTTAAAAACAAAAGAAGACTTTTTCCAATAGCCAACTTATATACTGAATGTTTTTATTCTCAGGAGTTTTTGAAATAAAACAAAGCCCAACCATTTTAAACATGCTTGAAAATCTTTTTGCTCTCCTCTAGGTTGTTTTTCATTAATGTTTTTACTTCTGGTTTCCACCATAGACATGCTTGAAGAGTTCTGTAGAGAATTACTAAAAGTGACAGTGTATTTATATTGCCCAGGGGATGTGACAGAAAAAAAATCACCCCTTCCCTAATTTCCATCAGGACAGACTCATCCTTGGTGCAATTTCTTATATGACTGGAGAGCAACTTTGAATAAAATGAAGCTGAACCAAAGGAGATCTTTTACACAGGAGTGAACCCAAAGTAATTTAAGAAATTGTAGCAGATGTACTTGGATTTAAGACAGTATAATTGAAATGACAATTCAGAAAAGTATTTAAGCACAGACACAACTCCATCTCTGTTCATGCTTGGCCTTAAACATGCATTAAAATCCAATCACTTAAATACATGCTTAAGTATTTCCCAATGGGATGCTTTCTTGAGTCACAGCCTAGACTCTGGAGCAATGTTCACATTTTATGATGTGCAGTATATTTAAGCAATGTCACACTTCACAGGCACTCAGAACGGGAAACTTAAACTGGTAGTGATGTTTTAGAAAAACCTTCCTATTTATTATGCAGACTTGGCTTGTGTCTCTGTGTTTAAGACCATTTTAACTTTTCTACTAAAAAAACTAATTTAAATGCCCTATTTTCTCCCAGACAGCTTCAGTTACTTCACCATTGTGTTTTGAACTCTCRGTCAATAGGTCCAGGCAGTGCCATGAAAGATGGCGAGGGAAATCAGGGCCTATAAAAGAGATGGGGACAGRTATTTTACGACTGGACAAGGAGTAATGGTTTTCAGCTGAAAGAGGGCAGATTTAGATTAGATATAAAGAAGTTTTTTACAATGAGGGTGGTAAAACACTAGAACTGGTTGCACAGGGAGGCGGTGGATGCTCCATTCCAGCAAACATTCAAGGCCAGGCTGGATGGGGCTCTGAACAACTTGATGTAGGTGAAGATGCCCCTGCTCGTGGCAGGGGGGTGGATTAGACAACCTTTAAATGTCCCTTCCAACCCAAACCATATGTGCATGGCAAACAATGTACATGGAATTTCAAAGCTCTGTTGGAGTACCTTTCCAAGTCAAAAGTGTTAATTATTGACAGTAGCCACTTTTGTCCCACATCCAAGCACTTACAAAGCTCTCTCTTGAAGCACACACTATGTCAATTTATTTTTTTCTCAGACTCTGAACTGCAATATTTTTGATACTTTTAGATTTCAGATCTCACCTACATGTCAGTCTTCATAAAAACTCTTTTGAGAGATTAATCTCTTTAAGAAGATCAGTCACTACAGGGAAGAGAATCTGGAAAAAAAATCTATACCCTGTGTACTGTCTAGCACGATTAAGTCTTTATTTTGAAATAAATAAGCCATAATTATTATCAAATCACTTCTTAATATTTCTCAGTAAAAAGATGTCCCTATATTAGCTGTTTGGAGGGTCTCCTTTTTCTCTTCAGTGCCCAAACATGGAGCAGAGGTGACCATTTGGAACTAGATTCCTCTTTTCTTGACTGAAGATAGGGAAGATGACTCCCAACCACCGTTGGTGTTATCTTTGCTGAGAACTGATCCATTACTGCAGTAGAGGCATCTCCATTTCCAGGCACCTCCAGATGCCCTGAGACTACAAGGCAGTAGCTGAGGAAGTGTGACATGAAGTCAGGCTTCATTATAACATTTATGCAAGGCAGTTTGGGGGATTTGCATTTATGTTTCCTCACTTTTTTCTTCCCAAAGCCTCACTGATCAGAAAATAATTTGTTCAAAGCAATCTCAGCTAAAGAATTTCTACATGAGAGCACATGCTTTTCCCCGCAGGGTAATGCTTGTTTGACAAAAATGAAGGAAAACCRTTGACTGCTTTTCAGCAAACACTTGCTTTTAGGCAAACAAACAAACATTTTGACTGCTAGACATCTGATATTTTAACCAATATGGGATTGGTTAAAAGTTCCAGCTACCTGAAACAGGAAACAGTAAAGGAATTAAGGCATCACTCGAAAAACTTAACTAAAATATGAATTTCCTGAGAGAAAATAGCTTGTTTTTTCTCGCTGACTCTGATAGTCTGAGCTGTTATTTTTAAGCACAGCTTCTTGAAATGCTGCATAGTTTTATTCTGAATGAGATTTGCTGTGGGTGTTCAGCTGATTTTGTGGAAACACATCTACTGTGTTCACCTACATGTGTTTAGATAAGTTGCATAAGAAAAGAAAGTGGGCAGATATTTCTTCGTGCTTCAGGCKGTTCTACACCCTCACATTTCTGAACTGATGGCAGTGCTGGTGCCACTACCACAACACTGCAGCTCAATACGCTTGGCTATTTTTGCAAATTATATTTTTGTTTAGCTTAACGTCAGAGAAGAGGATTTTATCTTCCCCCGCATTTGAGTCTCTTCAAAAAACATATATTATAGTCTTTGAGCTATAAAGAACCTATGCTAATGCATCTCTAATCCTGACAGATGTCTTTGGACAATATTTTAGTAAAATATATTTACTGCCAAACGGCTTTTCAAAGGTAATGGTCCGTTGTTAAAAACGGTATTTCATGGTAATTTGAGTTCTTTCTGAATTTGGGACATTTCACCGTGAAGAATATAACCTCATCAGAAAGAAAAATGAATTGCTGCGAGTGGTATCCTGCYTTAGTTTCCATTTTACATCTTCTTGCCCAGTACAATGTAATCTGTTTTGCAGGAGAAACACTCAGTGAAACAAAAAGTTGTTCAAATCTGAGTGTTTTCCAAACCCGTTTTTGTTAAAGCTTGCAATATGTTTTGTTGGCATTATATCTGAAAGAGRAATGCTTTGGGGTTTCCCTATCTCCTCTTTAAAAAAGAAACGTTGACAATCCGATCCAATGGAGTGGGAAAAGGGAAAAGCACAAGAGAGGCCACAAAGCTTTTCCAGCCTCATGCGACACAAGGCATGCASGGGTTGTACCTTGGTATTGGCAGGACATCCTTTGTCTCCTCTGCTTCTCTCAGATGCCAACCCTGCTGGTAAATGTGTGACYTTTTGTGATTTGAACTCATCTTAAAGCACACAGCCTCTCTAAGATGCTGTAAACTTGTCTCCAAGATGAACTACGTGTTTAGATCAAAGTAAATGCTTGCAGAAAATATGAAAAATTGTGTTCCTTCTCCACCTCTTCTTTGGAAAGATAGGAAGGAGAAAAATAACGTTCTTTGATCTTTTCCACAGCTACAAATCAAGCAAAATCTGAGTTTTCTGAATTAACCTTTGCAATTTATATTTACTCTTTTTGTTCTTTCCGATGTGTACAACACTCTGCCAATGTTTGCTGACCTGACAGAAATGCTTTGCTGAATACTGATTGAAAACTTGACTTCCAGACATTTTAGTTAAGATAGATGCTGTTTTTATTATAAGGCATATGCTACTTTTGAAAAAAATTCACCTTGGGTCATAGTCGTATTGAACCACRAACTTTTTATAGCTTATTCTTTCCAAGAATGTGTTGCAGTAAGAAAATTAACTAGGCAAACTGAAGTGCAAGATGCAAGAGGAAAGAGGTGGAGAATCTTCTTAGCTTTTGAGGAAAAAAGGMAAATATATTAATTTTCTTCGAGCTGCAGTAGGAGAGAAAGGCAGGCAGCAGGGGGGAACATCACCTGTGAGTGGATGGGCTAAAGAAACATCACTTATGAAACCTGGTGCCTGCTTATGCTGCCAAGAGTGACCTCCAAACACGTTCAGGTAGTCTCATAAACCAGTGAGCCTTTGGATCATTCCAGTCTTCTGGAAACACAGGATCTGGTTCTTGCCTCCACAGCTTTTTAATATGGTAGAAAAGAGAGCAAAGACAAGATTAAAAACCCAACCACACTTACTTGTATTTCCTACTTGACAACTACTGCTGTCAATATTAACTTCTTACCTGCTTTACCTGCTTCTGCTCTTGGCACTCTCTGTAGTCATTGTCAAATATTCATCTTACGTATTTTTTTCTTCCTAAGTAGTAAATCTGCACCTAAGCCCCTCTCCTGTGTCGAGTCTGTCATGCTAGCCCTGATAAGGAAGTTCAAACTCCAAGTAGGCTCTTCCAGGAAGAACATTTTTATTCCTGGGAAT
This sequence comes from Amblyornis subalaris, assembly GCA_018881555.1. NCBI lineage: Eukaryota > Metazoa > Chordata > Aves > Passeriformes > Ptilonorhynchidae > Amblyornis > Amblyornis subalaris. The sequence continues at coordinate 407,751 of JACAXG010000032.1, read as the reverse complement.
GCTTTCCGATGGCCGAAAATTCCCAACAGTTCAACAATTTGAAACAATTCAGTCTGGTGCCAGGTCTGGGAATGAAAACATCCCGGGATTCTTAACGCCAAGCTGATAAATGTTGGAATGCATGAGTGAAAGTTGGAAAGTTTCACCTGACAGGGAGAGAACTTTATATGGGGCTTCTGCTCCAGAGGAGTACAGTACCTGATGCTGGAGAGCTGGAGAGGGCCTGTGGGGTTGTCTGGCACCCGGTGCAGGAGCTACACAGGAGTCCATTGCCAGACCATGGTGGTTGTATGACAGAACTGACAAAGTCCATTTGCAAAYGTTGAAAGAGAGTCATGGCCAACAACGGAGAAGGAAAAGGTGAGAAAATGGGATTAATGAACCAGAGGAAACAAAGTGAGATATTAAATGAGATTTGCATCTCCCCCCTCTATTTGAAAGGACAACAAACTTCATCCATTGCAGGATACTGCAGCCTCTCTGAAGAGTTCACTTGTCTTTTTTAAATTCTGCCAAAGGGTAGCATGTCAGCAAAGCTGTTTATGGTTTGCCCATCCAGCAACATGAAAGCAAAACACATGAATAAAGCAAACATCTTCTCTAGACCTTCAAGTCAGAGGGGAAATGACTCTCAGGCCAGGAAAGGTAATTGAAGATAACAAGAACACAGAACTTCAAATGTCTTTGGATATCTTATCCCACYGGGAGGTGAGGGTTAATTTCTGTGCACCTTAGAAGATTTAGGAAAAATCAGAGGCTTTTTTATTTGTAAGACACCTCTACCAATCAGTTACAGGGAGAAAAAAGAACAGAATTACTGAACTGAATTAATTATTTATTCTGACAGTCTGAACAAGCAATTGAATTGAGACAGCTTGGGAGTCTCTGTTCACTAATAGTGGAGAAATATTCAAGAGTTTAAAGGCAAGGAGTGAATTGAGAGTGAGTGTTTATTAATACATGATTGAATTTACTACTCCAAGGAGAAGTTTATGTTATAGCTCTTTGGTTCTCATCTACTGAAAAGAATAACTTGGAAAGGCCTTACAATCGTTAGGCAGGCTCAGAAACATAAAATTATTAAAATAGTAAAAAGTTAGTGGGAAATTCCTGAAGGAGAATAGATAAAATGTACATTGATCATAATTCCTATGCAAACTGCAAAGTAGGAAAACTGGAAAGAAATAAGGTAACTGGATGAAGCAACTTTTTTTAATGAAGACTTAAAAAGGAATTACACAGTATAAATCATTTATTATCTCAGAAAACATGAAAGACAGCAGACTGATCCTGAGCTTGTTATATTTTGGTTTAGTTTCTTGGGTTCAGTATTATTGTATCAACTAACTCTCACTGAGCAGCAAAAGCTTTGAAAAAGAAAACAAATTAGAAGGCAAAATTGAAATTCTGGAACTCACAGAAGCCAGAAGAAATAAAGGGTGAGCTATACAGAGCACAACTGTCTGAGATGGTTCCCTCAGCAGCTCATTGTAGGTTCTCTTTGTAGTCAATGGGATGAAATATGCACTGTTGAGTCAGAATTCATCTGTCCTGATTTAGAAGCCCTCCTGGACTGAAATGAATTGTYTCCTGAAAGCATTCCTCTTTTGTGGATAAAAAGAGTGTCTAAACAGCTCAGAGTTACACGTGTTCAGATGAACCACTCTCCAGATATTTTGTAAATGCACAAAATTCCAAGGAAGAAAATGAAGTCTGTTTGATCCTCAGTAGAATCTGTATGTAGCAAGGAAGCAAAAAATATAGCAATAATTTGTAGCTTGGATTCCCATTCTCTTACAGTTTAATGCATCTTCCATCTGTGGAAGCAGTGGCTGTATCCATACCAGTTAGCAAGACTGTGCCACTCTTTATTCTTTATCCTGGAGGCCAGCTGGCATTATCTGACAACATCCATATGTTTCAATTCTCCTAGCCTTCAAAAGAGAGTGGCTATATCCAAATTTCCTTTTGGGAACAGTTCCTGGCCTATAATACATCCCAAACTGCGCCTGGGAACTATTTATGAGAATGTTACTTGGCCCAGATCAAACCTCTCCGACAATCAGAAATATGGCAAATAGTTTTGAGGTGTCCATTCCAGGGAATTATTTAATGTAATTATATAGAGGCACCCACCGAAAATTACTGTACAGCACAGCTTTAAAAACCTGGGTTTCAATAATCTGCAGCACATTTCAGTAGAGACAGTGGCAAAAAAATGTCTCAGTGCGTGTTGGATTCAGCTGAGTTATCTTTTCTCCATTTTCAATAAAATATAAAAAGATAGTTGGGAGCTACAAAAGAAGGTGATAATATAGTRAGAATGACTGACAGCTGGTGCTGATAAAGGGGAATATGTGCTGGATAACCTGAGTATATATGAATATAGGAGATACAATCAATGGGAAATGGGAATTAAAGTGATCACTGTCAAAAAACTGAAATCAAAGCAGGCCAGAAAAGCAGCACATGACTATATKATTTATTTCTGATCTCTTTATTTAAGACATGAATCAATCACAACAACATAGACCTACATTTAGAGTTTATTTTTGAAGTCAAGAAGAGGATAAATCTGGAGTTCTACGGTATTGCACATTGGTAAATGAGGAGTGAGGGGTCCCGTCTAACGATGGAGCTGTCCTTACAACTCAGGCCCAGTTTCAGCTGGAATAGGTGGGATAACAATGTCACCAACCATAAAACTAACTAAATACCTCGACCAGTCTGAAAAAGAAGACTTTCAGGGAAATTAAAATCCAGCTTGGGCTTGTGGGAACCTGGATGGCTACCACCTAGTTTTCTGCAGCAACACTACAATTTTTAAGTCATACAGTAAGATTATTGCGAAACATAGGCTTTACAGTAAAAATGACTTTTGAAAATGGATTAAAAAAAGGAAAAATTAGTCTTACTCTGTAACAGTAAATGTGTGCATGTCTTGTGCAACAGAAGTTSATTCAATTGGTTAAACAACCTGATTCAAGACAAAGCTTTCTTGGTTCCCATTGTATCAACAGAGGTCAAAGCTGGGATTCAGCTGCTTATTGCAGGTATCTTGTGCAGTTTAAGAAACCCTGGGATATATTCTAGCTGGCTTCCATCTGCCAAATGAAAAGGAGGTGAAGAAAGGTATCAAAGTATCCAAAATGTTAGTGAGCCTCTACATTTCTACCTCTGGATTTGATCACTAGTAAACAAACATAGTGAAGAGATCTTTTCAGCTGATCAAGTGTATTCCACTTTTCCACAAAGTCATTCCACTTTCAGGACTCAGTGCAATTTTCTGAGTATGAATCTAAGAGTCATGTTTGGGTACCTTGAACACTCTAGTCCTGGACACCCATGACTGGGCATCTGACTGGAGTCCTGGGTGATTTTGTGTAACCACAAGCTGTGAGGTAAGATAATGTCTCCAGCCCAGCAGAACCTGATGAAAATTATTTTCCAAAGGTTCAAGAGACTATCTGAAATAAGTTTGCAAACTTTAGCAATTATTCCTGCAATAACTTTAGCAATGACTCCCCTTAGAACTTGTGGAGGCAGACCCTAGAGGATTGGACTAGGGAAACATAATACATATCTTYAAATAGCAGCATAACCAGAAGGATCCAGAAATTTATAGACTGACCAACCTAACTGTGAAAGTCACAAAGACAGGAAAGAAGGTTGTTGAATAATCAGTTTGCAAGCACAGGCAGGATAATAAGGTGACAGGARAGAGTTAACATGAATTTGTCAAGAAGAAGTCATATCCAATCAATTTGATATCCTTCCCTGATGAAATAGAAGCACAAAGTTGAATGTAAAGACATATAAGGTGATTTATTTTAGTGATTCTTATATTTTCATTTTCCCATAAATAATGGATGCCAGATCATTAGTCCCTCTTCATGTGCTTTTTATGTCTTGCATGTGTCAAATGCCTCTGCTTAATGTGTGGCACATTTCCCAGAAAAATGTCATATTGTTAATTGACACCTGCAGTAATTGCTATAACTTGGCGAGAACAAACTGAGACACACATACCAGAATTTGTGATGGAAGCATTGCTACCATGAGAAATTACTCACATCCTTGAGGGATTCCCCCTTCTTGAATCACAGTCCTACACCTGAGTCTATCCTGGGTAATATTTCTCAGTTAATCACTGATGCAGTCAATCAYTGATGTTATCAGCCCGATTTCCCCAACACCTACACTGGTATTTAGAATGTCATGATCATTAAACTGCACYGATGTCATAGAGATATGGATCAGCCTCTTGATTTACAGGGAAAACCACAAAGTCCAAAAACTCTTTTAGAGCTAAAAGAAGTGTTCAGTAAAATGACTTATGAAGAATCAAAATCCTTAGGATTTAATACGAAAATTATTGACTAGAATTTGTGAAAGCCCAAAGCCTCAATCTCAGTGCTATTCTGTTAAAGGTATTATAAGATAAATGTCTACAGTGTTCAACTTTTTTTCCCACCCCAGAATTATCACGGTGGACTTTTCAGCATGGGCTTCTAATCATATTTTATTACATGAAACCTGCACCAAATTATAGGTTGGCTTGCAGTAAATTTTTAAGCAGATGAAAAGATGCTTGAATACTAAATGAGCTTGGTGCACTCATCTTTCTCTGAATAGAGACCATCAGTGCTTCCTCAGCTGTTTTAGTTTAAAGAAATTCTCAAGAAAATTGTTAAGGTGACATTTGTGAAGTTGAGCATAATAAAATTTCAAAAGTTTCTAAGGGAAAACTGTCAAATGTTAATATATCTACACATGCATACATAGTGGGATTTTCAAAATTGTCTTTGAGGTAGAAGAAGAAATTACTTAGATGTCTATCACTCAGTTTAGATGYCTACATACATTTTTAATTGCCTTTTTAATGTTAAGAGTGACTAAAATGTCATCTCACCTACAGTTATCAGCCTGAAAATTAAAATTCTAGACTCCCTCAACAGTCAGTGACGTGAGGTGGGTGTCCCCAGGGAACAATCCATCCCACCTTTTTTAAGATGCAATTAATCATTTTTTATCTGAAGAGGAAGCTCGGGTGCCTATCTTTGTGCCTTTGAAGAGTAAACAACAAATATCAGGACATACCATGTTTAGCCTTGCAGAGAAATCAGCTGGGGGTGGGAACTGAGGGACTGTGGGGCTGGTTCCTTCCTGTTTTACTTAATTATGGACCGAAAAAGCAATGTGAACAAGCTGAGCGTGTAAGATGTTAGAGTAGGACTGTGTGCACTGAAGTATCTAGAATTCATGTGAAAGGGTTTACTGAGGCTGTTCTTTTACAGAGAAATTTCTAGGTTCTTCTCACTGTTCTCTAAATATGTATTTGAAGTTCTTTTCAGTCTTTGAAGTCTATCAACCTACATTTAAGCACCTAGGGATTCTCTAAAGGAAAAGTTCTTCATGGATTTGTAAAATTCAGGTTCAAGTTGGAGCATCTCAAGTCTGAAAAACTTGCATCTAACTCTTCATCCTTTTCTTGCCAGAAAAAGACAAGGAAAAGAAGAATTGCTTTGACATAAAATGTTCAATTTGGCCTGAATCCCTTTTTTAGATTCTTGGGGGAAAAAAAGGAAAAGAAATGAAGAAAACCCTGCATTAACAAACAATAAAAAATATCCTCTTCCTGTCAGCGGATCAATGGAAAGAGCGCCTACACTTGCTTAGATCCAGTTCCAGGATTAATTCCCTGTCTACCTGAGAGAATTAGTGCCCACTTGGCTCACAGTCCAGCACAGTCTCTGCATCACCATGCAGTAGGAGCACTGAGGGTGAGGCAGTGCCTGTCCAGGCACTGTTGGTCTGCCCTGGCAATATTTGTTAAACCAGTGATTGATCTGAGGTGTCACTGGATTTAGTCCCAGATGAATGATGCAATCCCCAAACAAGACAGTCGTTCTCTGTTCTCTTTCTTTGTCTCATCTCACTTGGTTAAGGCATTTAAATGCACTTTTAAAGCCAACTCCTAAGAACAGGGAAGGAAAGAATTAAGTGTTTCTACAAAAAAAAAATTAGTCGGCTACATCTGTACTCTGTAAATTTATAGCAAACCAAGACCAAACTTTATGGTGCAAGATGGAACTTGTACCAGCAATAGTGTGGCCAGCAGGACCAGGACAGTGATTKTCCCTCCGTGGTGGACACTGGTGAGGCCACACCTCAAATCCTGTGTCCAGTTTTGGGCCCCTCATGACAAGAAAAACATTGACGGGCTGRAGTGTGTTCAAAAAAGGGAACAGAGCTGGGGAAGGGTCTGGAACACAAGTCTCATGAGGAGAAACTGAGGGAGCTGGGGGAGCTGAGCCTGGAGAAAAGGAATCTCATCACTCCCTACAACCATCTAGGAGGGTGGAGCCAGGTGAGGGTCAGAAATAGGATGAGAGAAAACGGCTTCAAGTTGCACTGGGGGCAGTTTAGATTGGATATTAGGAAAAATTTCTTCATGAAAGGATGGTTAAGCATTGGAACAAGATGCCAAGGGAAGTGGTGAAGTCACCACCCCTGGAAGTGTTCAAAAGGTGTGGGGATGTAGTGTCTAAAGACATGGTTTAGTGGTGAACTTTGCAGTTTTGAGTTAATGGTTGGACTTGATGATCTGAGAGATCTTTCCCAACCTTAACAATTCTGTGATTCTTAAGTGAGGTATAATGGCAACAATTCAGTCCTGAAAAAATAAAGAGAAAAGAAAATCCCACCAAGATTCCTCATTGTTCTGAATCTACTCTAAATAAGACTAAGACACTCCTTTGGGTGCTGAATACTCACCAAGGCTAAAGCAATTCCTCCCCTTTAGTACACAATAAGAGGTGGATGGGAAGGAGACATGATGGGATGTTTCAAGAGCAGTGATAGAAATTGATGAATATAAYCACAATAAAAAGGTTTGCAGATGTCTCATTTTGATTAGCTGCTTCTTTGAGTAAATACTCAAGTGAAATTGTGCCCATGTAGGTTAGAATAAGTCTCCAAAGTCCTTTCTCAAGGGGTGGTGTTTGTGGGGTGAATGTGTGAACAAATTCCCTGCCTAAGAAACATGAAAATATAGGCTAAACAGGACCCTTGACTTAAGTAATTCTGTATGCATATTTTTTCTAGTTTAGATTCTTTACCCCTGTGGCCCAAGAGCTTAAAATTGATACTTCTTTTGAACAAAAACTTGTGATTGCTTTCGGAAGTTTGCCTTCTCTTTAAGGTAAGCTCAGAGCTAACTGACCAGCATTAAAGTTTTTGTTCTTGGAGACAAAAATAGGGGTCACAGAAGAAGTGAGATCATTCACAGCAAGGCTGGATTGGGTTTAATGACAAGCTGCAAGAACCACATCAGTGGAAGTCACCAAGTGCCAGGGGACATTGAACACCCCTCAAGGAGGGATTAGACCCTGGAGAAGAAGAAAGTTACACCTGAACAAACAAAACTGCAAAAATAAATTGAAAAATAGCTGTCAACCACCTATGCTAAAAGAAAAACAGAGAAAAAAAAGTCCAAGAGGAGAATGAGCATTTTGGGCTTTGTTCTGTTCAGTTCATACCTGAAAGCTCAGAAAACAGACAAAGAGGAGATATGTGAACACACCCAGCCTTCATCTGGGCTGCTGGCAAGTCTGCCTGGACACACCCCCTCCCAGTCTGCTGTTCCAGAAGGAATAAAATCTGCCATCGTCGTTCTTTTAGTGACAAAGGCAAAGAAGAATTTTCTGCAGAATGGTTTGTGAGAAAATTAATTGACAACAGGCTTCTTGGCAGTTTGTAACCATAACATTTGTGTGATCTGCTGATGCCACAGTTTTATTTCCTGCTAATCAGATATTGCTCTCTTTACTGTGCAAGGGCATCTCTTGTAGCTGTTGTTGGCATGCAGAAGGCAGAGCTCCCGACAGTAATAATTCCACAACAACTTTCAGTCCGTATCGGCACATATTTTTATAAGGTCTCAGAATACTCCGTGGAGACAACACTAACTCATAGCAGCCAAAATGTGACCATCTGCTTGATCACTTCATGATGTGCAAATTCAGCTTYGCCAGCCAACTCCTTGGATTCAGTACAAACTCCTACCTCACCAAAGGAGCCATTTCCTCAGAGATAATTGTGGTCTTTATTTACACACACGTGGATCCATCCCACCTGGCATAGCTGAGTCGTCGACATCTGAAGCTCTGACTCCTTGAGCTTCCTCTGAGTCAATGGAAGGAGACAGACACCTGTAGATCTCCAGACAGACAAGACAGGTTGTCCTAGACCTGAAGGGCAAGAGGGATAGTATCTGACCTGCATATGACAAGCTGTGGGATGGCAGGCCAAGGTTAGAGGCATGGGGTGCTACCCAGGACCCTCAGCTTGTTGCTCTGAGATAAACTGAATACRGTGGAGAACACTTGAAGTCTTACAGAAATGAGCCACAGTGCCCTGAGGTAACAGAAGCCAAAAGGGAAATACCAAGGAAATATCTTGAAGGAATTAAGAAGTGTTCCCCTAGGTAGGCAACACAGCTGAGAGCCCAGCTGAAGTGCCTCTGTATGAATACACACAGCACAAGTAACAAATAGGAGAAATTGGAAGCCACTGTGCTGCTGGAAAGCTGAGACCTAGCAACCGTTCCTGAAACCTGGTGGAATGAATCTCATGACCAGAGAGAGCAGGGCTGTTGATGGCTATGGGCTGTTCAGAAGAGACARGGGGGGAAGGAGAGGCAGAGGGGATATGGGTCAGGTGAAGAGGCAGGTTAAGGCCCTGAACTTTAAGAAAACAAATTCCCAACTCCTCAAGGAGCTAGTTCATATGACCCCCTGGGGAACTGCCCTCAGGGACTAGGGAGCAGAACAGAGCTGGAGGATCCTTAAGGAAATCTTTAAAARAGGGCAAGTATCGGCCATCCCCAGGAGCAAGAAATAGGGAAAGAAAGGCGAGAGGCCAGCATGGCTGAAAAGGGACCTCCTGGTCAAACTAAAGGGCAAGAAGGAAATGCACAGGCAGTGGGAGCAGGGACAGGTATCCTGGAAAGATTATAGGACACGATCAGTTCTGTAAGGATGGGGTGAGGAAGATCAAGGGACCCCTGGAGCTGAACTTGCCAAGAGACACAAAGAGTAAAAAGAAGGGCTCCTACAGGTGTGTTAGCCAGAAAAGGAAAGTCAAAGAAGGCATAGCCCCCCTGGTAAAAAGTGCTGGCAAACTAGTAACACCAAGCAAGGAGAAGGCTGAGGTACTGAGCAGCATTTCTGCCTGAGAAAACAGCACAGGACTGCAGAGACCTGGTGCTAGAGCAGCAGAACTCCATGTACAAGGCTACGTGAAGCTTTCACCTTCCCATCAAAAATGAAAAGATACTTAATCTTAACATTTCATATGAAAGAATAATATTATAGCTAAAAAGAGTTACAAGAATGCAGATCGTCTAGCAATTCTTTTATGGGAACATTTTCTTACTGCTTTTCTTGAAAAATACATTTTGGAATCACAGAATCATAGAATGGTTTGGGTTGGAAGAGACCCTTAAAGATCACCTAGTTCCAACCCCCCTGCCATGGGCAGGGACATCTTCCACTTTCCACACAGGAAACATTTTACAAGCAACAGATAATCTTATTGTAAGAAAATGAATTTTAATACTCCTTGCTGTAAAATTTTTATATTTTGCCAGAGTGCTGTGGTTTGTATTTAGCAACCTTTTTAGCATGTACTGTGCAGTTGGAGCCTTATGAATGAAAATACCATTATAAAAATCATTTATCAKCTTGAGAGATATAGACTGAAACGGTACAAATTTCTGGCTCAGTCTTATACTGATAACTCATGACAATATCTAAAATCATTTTTAGTTCTTTAAAACTGAAGGGAAAGAGCAATTTGCTATGTCATCGCTGGGATGAATGGGCAACATTCTCAGAAGCAATCAACTAAAATAAACTGATATATGGGTTCCTGTAGGAGGMAAGCAATCTTAAAATCTCTTTCTAAAACAAAGCATAACTTTGCATTCTGTCCCACATTTAAATTGCAGTGATTTACAAATATAGTTTGTTTTATATTTATTGCTATTTGCCTTTCAGAGTAAATTCAATGTACTGAGAGCACATCGTGAAGTGCTTCTCACAAAGCTTTGCTGGCATAAAAGTAATAAAATGAAGCATTCTGTGAGATCAGTGATTCATTGGGCACAGTCAGCACCTTGCTTMTGGTGCGGATTATAATTTTCTTTCTTCTGAGCTTAGCAAGCAGAACCTTCTTTTGGTAACACACGAGGTTGCTTCTTTCCAGATTTTTTCCATCTCCCAGTTACATGTACCAAGTTATTAAATGGAATCTGTAGTCTGGGTTTGGGTTGTCTCTGCTTTACCCCCATTGCAATGACTGGCAGTGCAACATTTTAAGGTGTATCAAAAGTGCTAAAAACTAAGGGTTTAAAGTAGTTTGATCCAAGTTTCTTCATTCTTCCTTCTTCTTTCACAGCACTGGGCTTCTTGAAAGGGGTAATGAGACTTTTTAGAGAGGAAGGATAGCTGGAGCAGCATGTCAGATGGAAAGAGAGGCCCAATTCCTATCACCATATTGGTTTTAATGGTCAGAGAAATTAATGAATGCACACAGTAAAGTCGAGTGTGAGTGATGGGCTCACGACAGCTGAGGGTTTGGTCCTGAAGCTGGCACTAGGGACACACTGTTGTGTCAGTCACCYTATAAAGCAAGGCAGCCCCTGGCCCTCACACCAGTACAGCTGTAGTGTTTTCAACCAGTGAAGCCATCACTATAAAAATGTGATAAACTGAATTAGCACACTGTGCTTTCTATCATGTCCACAAAGAGATTAAGTTTATAGATCCCCCAAGTTTATAGATATAAACCTGAATGTTGGGTACCTCAGCAGAACTCAGAAATTCAACATCAGTGTGATCCTTTTGTGCATGCAGTGGCAGAACAGCATCACCCTTTGGCTATAGCCTTTACTAGAAAACAGAACAGGGCCAGGGCTGTGACTGTCTRTACAGTATTAAATTTTTCCATGCTCCCTGGCATGCTTTTGCTCTGTCTGTGGCACKTTCCTAAATAATTCCCAGATGTAAATTACAGTTTGTGCATGGCCASTAKGTTCTAGAGGCTAAAGGAGTAACATACCATAGTTTACATGCATAGATTGCACCAGCTGTACTCTGTGACAGAAAATTAACCCTGGAAATAATTAATTCATTAGAATGGATGCAGATTAGGGATCTCCAGTGGCCTTCATAGGGACATATGCACAACAAAAGATTCATCGGAGAAAGCATTCCTGCTCCAGACTCCTTCATGTGTTARGAAAATACATGTTCAAACTAACATTGTGTTCAAAATTACTCCCATCTGAAACTATGGATATTCAAAATAATAATGGGAAAAGGGAGGGCAGCCTCCCTGCTCCTGGTATTCCAAGCAACAAGAACTCTCCCCAAAATGGAAGTGTGTCTCATATATTGTTCCAAGACTACAGTTTAGCCTTAAATTTTCAGGCTGAGTTTAGCCAGAATAATAATTAAGTGAAAAGCTTAATGATCCCCCCCTTGGGATGGACTGCTAAAGGTCAGATTTCAGATACATTAATGAATCTGCTAAATGCTGCTAACTGGGAAAGGCTCTTTTTAAGTCCTGCACGAGCCAACCCACTCATGTTTTTAATGGCAACACTGGRCATATCAGATATCTGTGGGAGTTTTGCCATGAACTGAAAGCTCCTCTCGTGCTTTATTTACAACCATTTCACCAGGGTTTATGAGGAGCAGCTTGAAGGTGAGGCCATGCCCTACAAAACTGAGAAAGGGATTGTTGGTTCAGTTCACAGGGTCCCCCRGTCAGTGATTTGGGGAGTGGATCAGAGCTTTGAAGGGAAGGAATCCTTCACTGGTGACAGCCCCGACTCTCRGAAAGGCTGAAAAACAGCGAGGGAAGGAGTTTGGGGCTTGCAGGAAAGCAGCAGTCATGTGTTATCTTAAAAACTGGGAAAGCAACATATTTTAACAGATTTCTATGAGTTTCTATGGTTTACTTCTTCTGCGTCTTGGTCTAACACCCAAGGTGTGGATCCCCAAAGTGTGACACGTCTATATTGATGGATATCAGGCTTTAAGCATACAAATTGCAATAAAAATCCGGTGTTATGTGAGAACAACAAGGCAGGTCAATGCCATAGGCTCATTGATGGATCCTTCTGATAGTTTAAAACTAGATATATTAAAGCTAGAAGATTTAAAACTAGATTTCTTTTTGAAATTTCCTCAGTTTCCCTGCCATAAAATTGGTGTAATACCCATAACAATCTCACAGAGGTCATGATATTCATTCATACATGCAGTGCATGAGGGAATCGATGCATGCACTGCTATATCATCCCACAGCAGAATAATCAGTTTTTAATCACTGCWGTGCACAAGTGCCAAGGGTAAATAGGACCTGAGACCAGGAAGTGAAAGAAGCAAGTATTTGTATCGATTCAAAGACRGGTTTCTAAATGATGTTGCTACAATACTAAAATTAGTAAACTCAAAATCTGMAATGCCAGAATTAAGGGCCTGAACAGCTGCTTAACTTTAATTCATTCTCCTTGAGCATTTGGATTTTAATGCAGTTCAGCCCCATGAATACACAAGGACATAAAAGCACACAGACTGATTCAGGCCAAAGGGTTTATCTAGCTCAGCATCCTATTTCTGATAGCAACCAATGGCAAGTGCTTTAAAAATGAGGGTTTCAACAAGTCAAGCATCAAGTCATACTTCCCAAAACACTCCCCCAGGCTCCTGCTGCTTCTTGGCTCATTGACTTCTACGTCTAAATATGTTATCTCYGACTTTAATGACCCTTTCCATGCAATTTTCCTCCATGAATGTGTGCAAGTTCTTTTAGCTTCCTGAGTGGCCCACATTAGCGTTACAGGGTTTTGAACCAATTTGATCCAAGTGTTGCTGAGGGCTGTGGAGCAGCAGGCAGAGCATCAATATGTTGCAGCTGCCATTTCTCAATGGAGTTCCATAACAAAATTTAAGGAGAAAGATTTTATTCCAGTCATCGGATAAGTCATTTCCTCTCTCTTTGGTTCATTTTGCCTTTAATTCTTTGTCTAATGAGAGGAAACTCTTGGGTCCAGGGAAAGGCTTTTTCCCATGCAGAGGCGTGCTGAGCACCTTCGTAACCATTTGGCAGCTCGCCTGAATGAATTCCTGCATCTACAGCATTCCCTGTCACTGCTGTCTGATAAACAGTATATATGTAACCTACACATCTGTATTGGCAACCTGGCTAAATGCATAGGGACCAGCTGGGAATATGGGAGAGGACTGCTGCTCCCCCAGAGCATCGCAGTGTGAGCAGCACATCTTGTGTATCACAGAGCAGGGCAGCAGCCACGCCGCTGCATCAGCTGCTTGGCAGCTGCCTGTGTCTCTGGAGCAGCTGGATGTGAGGATGCTTCCCGGCCCGAGCAGTCCCACTGGTGGGACGGCCTGAGCCAGAGCCCTGGTGCTGCCGAGCTCTGAATGCCGTCCCGGGCCTGGCGAGGGCAGTGGAGCAGCCTTCCTCCACGTTCCTGTGCGATGCAGAAACGGGGCTTTTTCGGAAGGAAAAGGGAGATTTAATACCTCTTTTTCGAATTGCTGAGTCAGTCCCCGTATTTCCTTCACTCCCAGCAAACAGAAGCGAAAGGCCAATGTCACCTCCTGCTCTGCCTTCCCATCCCTTTTCTGAAGTAAACAAAGGTCAGCAAATCCTGCACTAACAGCACTGTTAAAACATCCCCCTGTCAGCAGAGGGGCTCCTTCCCTTCGCTCTGAGGCTCTCTGCTCATGGCAGTAAAGGTGTGCTGGTACACCTGGATAAGCAGCCTCGATGGAACCCTCAGCGGCCGAGGAAGGAACATACGTGTTGTGCTCTGCACCACAGTGTCACCAGCTGGAGTCATTTCCAACAAGCAATGATTAGTGTAGGGATTTGACAGGATTTGACCCTGTATCTACCAAGGCAGAAGCTATCCCTGCTCTACTCCATTAGAACTTGGCCCTGGGGTAGCATTGAAAATGAGCTACGTCAGCAAGATGCAGCACTGTCTCTCTTTAGGGTATTTCAAACCAAGCTAACCCCAGCACCAGATCTACAGTCAGAGTGAAATGATGGTTCCCCATTAGATTTTGGGGGTGCATGAAAACTATTCATGGTCAGAGAGACTATATCCCTTTCAAAGGGAGATAAATCCCCACAAAGCTTTGCCCAGGTGATTTTTCCMCCTGTTCAAGGCAGGGGACATTGGTTGCTGTGATGACTGATTTCACCGAGGAAAGTGAAGAATGAACTTTTCCTGTTTATTGCTTGTTATGTCTGGAACCTTACAGTTCAGAAACTTCAGATTGTGCAGATAAATGTATCTTGTCACTGAACAGTAAAAGTTTTCTGCTTTCATAATTGGGTCCCACCATTGGTAACATTATACACTTCCCTCATGGATAAAACTCCGGAAATTTGTCCCACTCTCTTCAAACATTTCTTCACTTTCTTTGTTAGCTCAAACTTACAAATGGTCATTTTTTGGAAATGTATYCTTTCCCAACTTCTATTTACTTCTGCAACTATTTAACCATTTTATTTGCCTTTCTTTGAAGAACCCACAATTGCTTCCTCTTTGCCAGAAAGCAGCAAATTACCAAACATATTGTTTCTATAACGATTCAAGTATAGATTATTTTTGCTGGGTGCCAGAATCTCCACTTGATCAAAACATTTTCCTTTCTTGAGTCTCACTATTACCTTATTCTTTCRGATGTTACTGGACTATCAAATCCAGGTGATAAAGTGTTCTGACCAGTGTCACAAATCCATACTATGCTTTTAGCATAAATGAATATATAGTAAATTAATTTATTACTTAATCTAAATGAATATATAATAAATTCATTTATGACTTGATCTAAATTCATTATCTTGTCTTCTATATGTCACTTAAACTCCCATCAATGAATAGCAGTTTCCATATGTGCAGTTCTTGTTTACAATGTTCATTAAAAGACTTAAATGAGAAACAGCGAAAAGCATTTTAATTCATTGCTAAGCACAGCAGAAAACTAAGCAGGACTCCAAGTTTATGCACAATTTGCAAGCAATATACATTAGCTCAAACGTAAATCTCCCTTAATGAGGTGTGCAGCCCGATTATTAATCACAGCCATTGAAACATTCTCCATGTTCAGCTCTATTTCAATTCAGGGTGGTGCTATTTAATATTTCTGTTCCTTCTAACAAGAAGAAGAGTTTCTAGGCATGCAAAATTGTAAAATTTGACCTTAAAATGAACTGCAGCAAGTGAACCTTGAATACAAAGCGATGTCACTACAGTTCAATCAGAAATATGTTTGTGTCTGGACTAGCAGGTCCTTGGCTCATCTCCAGGGCTCAGTCCTGGGCTTCTACCCAGGGATGCTTATGGTGAAGCTCTGGAAAGGTCTTTTCAATTTGAAACATCCAAAATTGGATAAGATTCAAAATCAGAGATGCCAAATTCTTGTTAGCATTAATTATTCTTAATTTAAATCAAGATCAAGGTCCCACTATGGTGGTCTCTGTGTAAACAGGGATAACAGCGTTTGCCTTGAGAGTCTGCACAACGAGAGACAGAAACTGATGAAAGATCAAGGATGTGCCAAAGGGATGTGAGGTGCAAGTAAATGATCTCCATGTGATTTAGCTCAGTTCCCATGGTTGCTTGCTCCTGTTTGGGCTTCTGTGTGTTGTCTGGGACAACATTTATTTTGAGGAGGATGGGAAAGGGTAGAGTGAAGGGGCTGTCAAGGACTCTGAGACTAATTAGCTGAAGAGGGAACGTTATCAGAAAGGACACCAAAAGAGCACGTGAACCACCACTTTTAATCTATGTTTCCAACAGACTGGTGTTAATCTAATTTACAGATTCCTGTTTCTTAGGATATTGGAAGGCAAGGGAGGAACTACAGCTATGACTGCTACATCATTACACCATTTTCTTCCTGTACAGGCATCTACAGCTGTGGCTGTGCTTGAGAAGCTGGCAGAATTTCATGGGAGCAGTGTTAGGCTGATACTGAGCTTTTCTGAAATGCCATTATACAGCCAGCTCGAGACAGAATCAAATGTTTGCCTCTCTCCTCACTGCCTTTCAGCCTCAAACACTCATGGGGTTGTTGTCTGCCAGACTCCACTGAAATGGCCATGAGGAGACCAACTCTTTTATGTTTTGGTCTCATTGGAAATTCCCAGAATTATTTAAAAGGCTTTCAGAAGTACTCACACAAGCAGAAATAAATGCAATTACTTGAAGTACACATGAAGGCTTTTCTGCATATTTAACAGGAGTGCCCCATGATGCAATGTTACTTTTTAAATGGGGTTCATATTGTAATGGGGATGCACCAAAACTTGGAAGCTGGAAGTCACTGAGGTGTTCAGGCCTGCAAAGTGGCTGTAGTCTGGCAGAAAGATTTTTAAGGCTATCGAAATATTAAATATAACTGACTTAATTGTTGATATTTGTGACAGATTTAAGTGCATTTTCTGTGTTTATCAGAAGTGCTAAAATCTAGCAGGAATGTGTAGCACTGGAGATTTCCCTGAGATCCTTGTCACTAAAGACAATGGTTCACCTGGCTGAGGTTTCATTGCACTTGGTTAAACATTCTTTCTGTAAACCCCAGCTCTGTAAATTAGCCAAATTTTTATGATGGAGATCTGTTACTTAAAAGAAGAATTCTATCCTGAATACTTTTCAAGACAGAAAGGCACAGCAGGGTGTAAAAACCCTCTGTCAGCATTTCTGCATAAATCTGGTTAGAGAAGAAATTGTGCATGTAGTGGCATCACAGGATAATGGACTCAGAAAGGATTTAATTTCTGTGTTTAAATTTTTTCAAATATCACAAAATGCCATGCACCAAATGAGATAAAGAACTACAGGTTTAGTGAACACAAAATTTCTGCAGGAGATTCAGCAGCAGATCTTGTCTGGACTTTATATATTTGTTGCTGTAAGCTCCATGACATCCAGAAGATGTAAATACTGTAATATCACCGAAAATTCCTATGGCTCAAGGACACTCCTCCCTTTGGAMAATGCTACTCATCAGTGCATCACTTCCACAGTTAGACCCCCTATCCCCAGACTCTGGACGATCCCAGGAATCTTACTGATATGATGAGGTCTGGCTTCACCTCTAGTACTGAGATTCCGRAGAAAGAGCAAACCACTCACCACTATGAGAATGGTTTAGTCCCTCAGCTGCCCCATCAGACCCTCCTGGCTACCCCAGTTACCAGCAGAGCAGCACAATAGCTAAAGCAAAACTAAATGAAGAAGAAATGGTCAACAGTCCAACTATGGGAAAAATTCAATTACAATCACTTTACATTTACCTAGACAGATGTAAAATTGAAACCATTCTTTTCCTACCTACATTTCAGATTAGTTTTAAAGAATATACTCTATCTTTTCCTTCTCCTTAATCAAGCTGGGAATTACTTTACTCAGAGTTGTGGCTAAGGTCCTCTTCTCAGCTGGATGCATTGTGCTGAGATTTACCTTTATGGAATGGGATCTAGACTAAGGTACACATTTCCTACWGCTACCTAAAGTATGACCAAGCTCCAGATTTTCTTTGCCTTCTGTGTCAAAGGCCCCAAGGATTTACTGACTCTTCATAAAGAAGTAGTTYAATAATTGTTTCTATTACTTCTTCCCTCCCTGAGATGCACACAGTYCTTTGTGACTGTGATTAATTTGCTTAATCTCTGTGCTTCAGTTTTTAAATSTAAGTGGGGACACCAATATTAATGATACTGATATTAGTGATTTAGCAGAGGAACAGATGCATCCTACACTGCACTGTGTTGAGATGCAAAGCTCCTCCTCTGTAAAAAAAGTGATGATGTGAGCCCAAACCATCTAAAACGAGGTGTATTTTCAGATCAATAAACCTGGGTAAGAGAGTCCAAAGAGTAATCTGGTCTAGCAGAAGCTGTCCCTGTCCATGGCAGGGGGTTGGAACTAAATGGTATTTAAGGTCCCCTTCAACCTAAGCCGTTCTATGATTCTGTGATGCTGTGCTTCAATTTCCTTCTAAGTGTCATGGGCCCTGCTATTATGGGGCATTTATTAGATACAACCAGATGAGTTTTTCCAGGACATGAATTCCCTATTCCCAGGCAAAAAAAAAAAAAAAAAAAAAAAAAAATCATTCCCCTAGATAAAATAAAGTTTATTTCCAGTAGACTCACAGCAAAGAATTATAATGTAAAAATATACTTTTTGCCCACCAGTATGATTTAAAAGAAAGCTGTCTCTGAATCCTTTGTATTCATGGCAAGTTACATGCGTGGCTGTTAATGAAAACTGAATATAATATTTGGGTGTCTTAGTGCAGAAATGCTGAATAAAGCTGTGCTATGGGACTTCTAAGACCTTATTTTTTTCTTTGTTTGAAATACAACGTCGACACCAAGGTTATCACCACATTGACTGCAGTCACCTATTGCAGCAAATAATCTTCTTTATGCCTTGATGCAAAAAAAAGTGCAGAGTCATTCTGCTCTTCCTTGCTAGAAAGTTTGCAAAAGCTGGCAGGAGCCAGCTCTGCTTCCAGCAGAGTCTCATGGCTTCAGACTGGGGGCTCAGTGGGTGTTATGTGGAGTGATAAACGCAGATCAGATTCTGAATGGACATGCTTTGGTTAAGAAAACACTGAAGGCAGACTGTTTTTCATGCTTAAAAAAGTCTAAACATTTTAACTCAGATTTAGGTATGATRGTACAAAAGTAAGAGAACTCAGGAATCTGAACAGAATCTGCCCCACAGCACTGGGAGGATGTACCCAGCATCCACATTAACATTTATTAATCTAACCTTTAGACTTGCAATGAAGAAGACTTCCTGTCCTCCTTAGATAGTGTGTTCCAGAGTTTAATGAAGCTTAAAGAAAGAAAGATTTGTTTTTTCTGATATGTAATCTAAATATTTTGGGGATTTTTGGAAATGAAACCAATGATTTCTTCTCCTTCTCGAAGTGGAAATGAGAAAGAATTGATCGCTGTCCTCATTATACCTTTTTTATGTTGAATGTTGTTGAGTCCTCACCGACATTCCAGCCTATAAGGGGAAAAAGTCCAACTCATTCAGTTTCTCTTTATGCTTTTCGTATCTCAATAACTGGGTTTATTCCCCAGGGCATTCACCCTACTTTTTCCAAATCTTTTTTTAAATGCTGTCACCCACAGTAGGGGTCTGGAAATAGGTGATCTRTAAAGGTCCCTTCCAGCCCAAATCTTTCTATGATTCAATTGCAAAATCGTGCCCCATTTCAAAACAGCTCTCSTTTTTGAAGATAGATGTTTTGCTGCTTCTCTCCATTCTTCTTGGACCATCCCATCTACATTCATTCTCTAAGATGATTTCTAGTAGTTCAGAGATTGCTTTGATTTAACTTTTAATTGATTCATTTCTCCAGCTTGAATGAATCTAACTCTATCAAGTGGTTTTTTGTCTGTTATTTCACTCTTTTTGTTTCTATCCKTATTTCCAACTTATTTCAAATATCTTCTCATAATTAACCTTTTGTTTTTAAATTTGAGGCAGAAAATATATTATTTATTTCYACCTTCTCCACAGCCTTCCTTACTTGCTCTCCTAACCCCACAAATAATGGAATAAAAAYTTCTCGTCTCCTTTCCTTTAAAGCAGTCATAGGCCATTGCCTGTCCAGCAAATAAAAAATTGCTGCACTTYATTCATGTCATGTTAGTACCAGAGAAACTTGGCAGTTCTGACCCAGAGCCAGAGACCCTGTGAACCTTCCTAGAACTGCTCAGTGAACTTAACTCCACCGTYGATGTTGCCAGTGGCATTAGGAATGAAGCTGAAGGAACAGAATTTTATAGAGTGGCTGTGGTGTCTGAATCTTCAGAATTGTCAGCAAGTGTTCAGGAAAAATGGATTTGTATCCTTGTTGGGAAAGTGGAGTAGAACTGCTTATCTGGGGAGAACAACTGAGGCTGACTGGAAAACTTGGTATCAGAGTAATGGTGTGGGAAAACCAGTCAGGCAAAGATTTCTTCCTGTGGCAGCAAGGGAATTACTRCTCTGTATTCCCCAATACCTGTATTTGTGTGATAGAATTGAAGTGACTTCTAACAGGAGAATAAGTAGAAATTCTACATTTGTGTAATAACAATCACAAGAAAATCAGTGCCAGGGAAGTGACGGAGTCTCCATCCCTGGAGGCATTTAAAAGATGTGCTGATGTGGAACTGAGGACATGGTTTAGTGGTGCCTTGGCAGTGCTGGGTTAATGRTTGGACTCAGTGATCTTAAAGGTCACTTTCAACTTATATGGTTCTGTGATTCCTGTACCATTAAATTAAGCCATGCCAGTGCATGGGCACTCAAAGTGGTGATCACCCAGCCTGGCCCACACCCTGCAGGATGCTTAAACACTTGCTATAAACAAAGTATAAAAATTGCATTCAAGTCACTTGATTCTGTAGCTTTACTCAGCTGAAGGAGCCAATTCTTTCTGCTTGATGGCCCAAAAATGAAAATGTGCAAGACAGCTGTGCCTTGAGAATTTGAACAACTCACCCCGAACTTACCAGGGAATTCAAGGTCCCTCCTGAACTGAGATGCTGGTGATGCTGGTTCATAAGAGAGCAGCATTTCCACACAGGCTTTTTGCTAACTGCAGGTCTTCTGTAGTACTGTATGTTTATCTTTCACTGGGGACACTGATCTGCAGTAAAGCAGGTAACATTCACAGAACCTGACAGTTTATGCTGTAATTTTCCCTGTCTAGAATGGCTGTCAGGAGTCTGCTTTGGGCAACATAAGCAGCTGTATGAATCCAAACAATTTAAATCTAAAGACAAACTCAACAGACCTCTCATTGCACACACTTGATTATTTGCAAATCTCCTGTTGTCATATTTCTGGTTTTGATACAAGAAAATTTCCTTTGTGCCTGGTTTGGTTCATGTAATTCTTCTACTACAGAGAGTCAAGGCTCACAAACAGAAGCAGAAGCATCTTCGATCTACTTGTACTTCTTTTTCTGCTCAATACTGTGCCTCCTTACATTGGCCAGAATTTTCTCTGGGCTTGATCCAAAGTGCAGAGAACTTTCCTCTTTCTCATCCAAACTCAAATTTGTGTTTTTAATTGTTTTAATTATTATTTGAAAGCCAAATTTAATCATTATTTGAAAGCCAAGCCATTTTGGATGGTTTTTATGAATGTGAGTATGTATATATTCTTTTCAATGTATACATAATGTGAATATGCATACATGATGCATAATTTTTACTAGTTAATCTTTTCCAATAAGATCAGCTTCAATTTTACCGTTCTGTCATAAGGTTTAATAGCTGTAGACTTCCTAGACTGTGACTGTGGCAAGTGAAATGAAAGTAAGTCTGTATTAAATTGTAATTTATTAAAAAATCACACCCCTAAAATACTTAGGAATGGAATACGAACTGAGAACCCGTCATGGAGCACTGACCATATCTGGCTTTTCTGAATGCCCTCTCACATGAGTTAAGGGAATTCTTGTCACCAGGAGGAGCTCTGGATAGCTGAGAGAGAAAGAGACAGAGGGAGATATAATCATAGAAAATAAACCCRTATGTTTTCTAGACAATTAATGTAGACCAATTACTTAGCCAGTATTCTACTCTCCATTACCACCAGCATGTTAACTTTCGTATAGTGTGGAAACTCGTGTGCTATCACTGAGAATTTCTAATTTCACTCAGTAGGCAGAAGAATSATGATACAAATTATTCTGGTTATTTGTACTTGCGGTATAATTTTTCCTTTATCCAGCATGAAGAACCAAGATATCCCTTTCTTGGTCACACCTACTAATTTCTCAGATAATGCCTTTATTTTATACTCTTTGGAAGGAAATATTGTTACTTGTATTTTTAAGTGTTTCAAGTTCAATTCCTTAAACCTTGTAAGAGGTAGTAGGATGACACAAGGAATTTCTAGAATGAACCCCAGACTTGGTTCAAGTTTCATGTTCTCCTGTATTTGCAGTCCATTTGGGAACTGGTTTAATGTCCATTAAAATCAATGAGTGTCTTTTAAAGGTTATTTCATCATTTCTTTTGTGAGCATGGAGAGTCTCAGAAAATCAGGCCTGTTAATTTAAGCACCTGCAGATGAATCTGGTATCCAGCTTTAGACAGAAACACGTCACAATTTTCCATTTGTTTACCTGTTGACAAAAACATAACAAAACTTAGCTCACAACATATTTTTTTGACTGCTGGAGGATGAAACATCTGGAGGATGATTGGACCCCCTTTAGACACGCACACATATAAACTTTGCTTTCTCATTCCAGGTCATGGAACCAAAGGAGTGTTTGAGCTTCTCTCGGGGTGGCGTCGGACCAGGGAGAATCTGCCGTTCAAGGACCGGGTGGCCGATGCCTACTCGGATGTCATGGTCTCCTACACGATGACGAGCTCCTTGTACTTCATAGCCTTCGGCATGGGTGCCAGCCCTTTCACCAACATCGAAGCTGTGAAAGTCTTCTGCCAGAACATGTGTGTCTCCATCCTGTTGAACTACTTCTATATCTTCTCTTTCTTTGGCTCCTGCCTGGTCTTTGCCGGCCAGCTGGAGCAGAACCGGTACCACAGCATCTTCTGCTGTAAGATCCCCTCGGCGGAGTACCTGGACCGGAAGCCCGTGTGGTTCCAGACCATGATGAACGATGGCCATCAGCACACCTCTCACCACGAGACCAACCCCTACCAGCACCACTTCATCCAGCATTTCCTCCGAGAGCACTACAATGAGTGGATTACCAACATCTACGTCAAGCCATTCGTGGTGATACTGTATCTCATCTATGCCTCTTTCTCCTTTATGGGGTGCTTACAGATCAATGACGGAGCCAACATCATCAACCTCCTTGCCAGTGAGTCCCCCAGCGTCTCCTATGCCCTCATACAGCAGAAGTACTTCAGCAACTACAGCCCAGTGATCGGCTTCTACATCTACGAACCTCTGGAGTACTGGAATGGTACTGTGCAGGAAGACCTAAAAACACTCAGCCAGGGGTTCAACACCGTGTCCTGGATTGAACAGTATTACCAATACCTTCGAGTGGGTAACATCAGTGCAACCAACAAAAGTGACTTTATCAGCATCCTCCAGAGCTCCTTTTTAAAAAAGCCAGAATTCCAGCACTTCAAAAATGACATCATTTTCTCCAAAGCTGGAGATGAGAACAACATAATTGCTTCTCGTTTGTACCTAGTGGCCAGGACTAGTGAAAACACACAGAGGGAAGCGGTGGAATTGCTGGAGAAGCTGAGGCCACTCTCTCTTATACAGAGCATCAAGTTCATTGTGTTCAATCCTACTTTTGTTTTCATGGACCACTATGGTTTATCAGTAACTATGCCTGTCCTGATTTCTGGTTTTGGCATCCTGCTGGTGTTAATACTGACCTTTTTCCTGGTTATCCACCCTCTGGGAAATTTCTGGTTAATTCTCAGTGTCACCTCAATAGAGCTGGGTGTCCTTGGCTTGATGACCTTATGGAATGTAGACATGGATTGCATTTCTATACTGTGCCTTATCTACACTTTGAATTTTGCCATAGATCACTGTGCACCCCTGCTTTATACATTTGTATTAGCTACTGAGCACACCCGAACTCAGTGTATAAAGAACTCCCTCCAAGAGCATGGGACAGCCATTTTGCAGAACGTTTCTTCTTTTCTTATTGGGTTGGTCCCCCTTCTCTTTGTGCCTTCAAACTTGACCTTCACACTGTTCAAATGCTTGCTGCTTGCCGGCAGTTGCACACTTCTGCACTGTTTTGTTATTTTGCCCGTCTTTCTAACCTTTTTCCCACCCTCCAAAAAGCACCACAAGAAAAAGAAACGGGCCAAAAGGAAGGAACGAGAAGAGATCGAATGCATAGAGATCCAGGAGAATCCTGATCATGTTACAGCAGTCTGAAAGGCTTAGAAAAAAATAATAGTATATTCTCTTTTTAAAAAAGCGTTGCACAGAGATGCAGGGAAAATAGAGCAAAGATCTCAGCTGCTTGTGCTGGCCAGGTCTGACAAGGCAAAGGAAGATCAAGAAGGGGTATTCATGACACCTCAAGGTGCAAACTTTTTTTTAACAAAAACAATGAAAGTAAAATAATCTCAAATGTTTCCTTTGAATCCTCATTCTCCAGCAGGGAAGAGTCTGTTGGCCATTAAGTGTTCCTGAGTCTCAAACTATAGCTCTAATGGGAATTGCTTAATCTGTCATATGTAGGACTGAAGCAAAGGTGAAAAAAAGAATTACCATTAAGTAAGCAGTAGGGAAAAAGGCAGATTTGTTTGAAAAAATTGTCCATGGAAGAGAAAAAGAAACAGTATTTCAAATGAGAAAAGGTTACAAGACCAAGAGAGAATAAAAATGCCATGGTAATTTTTTCTTATTTTCTTGAGCAAGTTAGTTAAGATGAAACCTATGCACTTGGGAAGTAAATGTTTAAAACTATCTAAGCCAAAGTACTTCCCAAATCCAGTATACCTTGTATGTCTGTACCACCACAATCAGAGCATTCTTGCAAATATGGGTGGCAAAGCTGAGGGATAAAGGTACTATTTATACAGGAGAAGAAATAATCATAGCCATTTGAAAATTTAACACTTAGTTAACATATCACTGTTATCCCAAGAGGTCACAGCTGGCCATTAATACCATACACATATTTGGGTATTTCTGAATTGTGAATTTCCCCTTGAATTAACAGATCTCACAAAACTACCCTGGGCCATTGCCACTGCAGCACTGTTTGCAGTTCCTGCAGTGTAACACTTTTGAATTCTAATTTATCAGTGTTGACATTAAATACTGAATATTAATCAAGCGGGCGCTCTAAACGTAATGATGGATTGCATTTCACAGGCACAACGTGACCGTGGAGCAGCTGAGTCAGCTCTGGAGCACCTGCACAGTCTTACCATTATATATTTGGTCCGAGGGATGAAGGGATGTGTTTGCTGGTCCCTGCAATATGCTGCAGGAAGTGGGATTTTCCCCTTCTTTAAGCAAAACATCATTCAAAAAGCTTGCCACACACACACACAAAAAAACCTTGTAAAGGTTTGCACGGGGCTGGATCAACCCCTTGTTGTAAAAAGACAGATCAGTCCCCTGTGGGAAGGCAAGGAGAGGGTGAAAAGTCTTTTTTATTGGTATTATTATTCCTAAATATTTGAGCGTTGATCATCTGCAACATAAAACTTTGTAATGGCAGTTGGAGTTTCACAGGAGAGTGCAGTAAATCTGCAGTTACTATGTGGCACTAGAAATTGTACTGTAAAGGACTGTGAATGACGTTCTCTGCTTTGTAAACTATYCAGCTTAGTAGCCCAAGAGAAGGGATGAAAACAGATCTAGCCATTTCATTTTGCTCTTGGCCCAGTTCTGCACTGGAGCTTGCCATGTTGATCTCTCCTTTCAGTATTTTAAAAGGGCTTGCTTTCTACTCTCTGGAATATGGTATAGCATCACCTCCATGAGCAATGTCTTCCTGAATCTATAGTATCCATGGGGACACCGTGTAAAGATATCACTATATGGAGTGTCTATGTCTACTTTGTATTACTTGTGGGTACCTTTAAAAGATTATCTGGAAGCTGTTTGCCTTCCAAAATGTGTATACATGTCTTTTTGTGGCTGATAACTCAGTCTCAAACCTGCAGAGTTTGCTGATGAGGGTGTGTACATATATTTTACTRAAAAGCTCTCTGCAAGATGTTAATTCTTTGCTATGTGACATGTCTCACCTCTTCCTACTGTTTCATGGTTAGGGAGAGCCAGAAAAAATTTCACCTGCAGCACAAAAAAAAAGCCATTTGRATGCCAGTTCTAATGTTCGTGAGCTGCTTCTGTTTGCAAGGAATGCAATTTCACTTCTTCTCTCTACTTTCCTTACTTTGCCATTACCATTTGCCAAAAATGACCTCTGTGTTTTAGGAGCGGTCAAAGTTCTTGATTGTTTGAGGAAACTTTTGAGTGCAACRTGTCTTAGAGAAAGGTGAACTTTCCAGACAGGCAAAGCTTCCAAAGTTTGATTCCAGATCTAAACTTCAGGGGTAGCTAGATCAAGGTTACTGGTTTGACCCAAAATATTCAAGGGTCAGACGTGGAACTGAGATCTAAATAGTTCAGTAAGGTTTAGGAGCAGGGAGTGTTTTACTGTTGGGCTATGGCTCAGATGTGTCTCCAGCTGGGAAGTTTTACTGACCTTGGTTTGCATCTTGACAACATTGTGCAATATCCACCCTTTTTTGAACAGTCTGTTATGGATGTCAGGCTCCCCATAGCTCTTCTTACATTTCCCCACTGCCCACACAAACCCTGGGTTGTTGCTGCACTCTGACCCTTGGGTCTCATTTCTGGAGGTGTCACCTGGGAAATTCCTGGTCTTCTCTTGTACTGCCCAGATGTATCCCAAGGATGTCTGTCATGTATTGCATTGAGGGAAATAGCACTTTCCAAAGCCATCAAAGCCAGGATTCATCTCATCTACTTCAGACATTAACAATACAGGTATTTATATCTGAACTTCCTTCATGGCCATAAGAGAGTAACAGGCACTTCTGTCCATTTTGCAGGAGTAAACGAATCACATTGGCAGGGGTGAATTAGGAGTAAATGAGTCACACTTTTTAAGAGGCAGACTYCTGTCCACTGGTGATCGAGGAAGCTCAGCACAATCAGTCCAAACACAGACATCAGCAATGCAGACTCATCCAGAGCTGGTGAGATTAACCCCACGTGAAATGACAAAATATTAAGAGAAAGAGAAAAAAAAACCTTATAAGCATGCCACCCAAGCTTCAATTTTAGGCATAAATCCCAGGAATAACAAAGATCAAATTTTATGTTTTGCTTATGAGGCTTTTATGCAGAACAGATAGTTTAAAAACCTGGAATTCCCTCGGCAGAGAATGGCGAGCCAAGACATCAGAAGATGTCACCATTCAAGGTGGGCTCACACAAATGAACTCGAGTTTACTGAGGTGTCAAATCAGCTTGTCTCAGTGTCATGCTTGTGCAGTAGCACTTGTATAACAGATCACACGCTGGGAGTAGAAGGTTTTTATTTCTATGTCCATGTCGGAGTGGAGCAGAAAACAAACCAGATCATCCATGGATGTCATTTTGTTACTTTTTGTCAACCATTTTCCACATCCACCAGAAAAGACCAGTGCAGCTGTTACTTCTGCAGATACATCAGTCTCTGTGGAACAAGGAAAACTTTCACTTCAAGCTAAAAGATCGATTATTTTCTTCTATAATACCATTCACACTRGAATAATTTTGGGATGAAGAGTCTTCATTTTTTAATTCCTCCTACTTGTTTTTGCTTATTTTCTTTCAGTCCTTTTCAGTAAATTATACCTTTTTCTACAGCACCTTTTCAGCTCAAATGAAGCTGTATAAGCACCTGTGAAGAAAGCACATAGCTCATGCAAAGCAATTTGACACTGATACATGCTGCATATTGGATCTTCATTACACACTTTTTTCCCCAGTTGTCATAAATCCCCTGCAATACTGTGCATATTCCTTTAATGTCTGATTTTATATATGGTCTAGATAATCTTCCAAGAATCCTGTGTGCATCTCCTGCTTGGTTTGGTTTCATTCCCTCAAAGTATATCGCTTTGAATTCATTGTTGAGATAACTCTGCTGAAGTCAACAGATTTATTGCCATGATATATTTGACTTTGCATGTCTTCTCTTTGGTAAGAAGTGAAACCATGACAAATGAGCCTCTCACATTGTTGTTATGCTTGTTGAACAATATATCTGTCTATACTCTACAGCCATAGTTGCATGCTGCACTCGGGGGGCTGCAGTGAGGGTCTATCTCTTTACACTTTCCTCTGTGGGCTATTTTAACCTTAATCTAGTCCTCTGTCTTTTTTTATCAGAGTTAAGTCTTAACGTCTGTAGTCCTGTACTTGATGTAGGTTTAGATTASATTTTAGGAAGAAAYAGTTCATTGTGAGGGGGGTGAGGCTCTGGARCAGGTTTCCCAGAGAAGTTGTGGATGCCCCATCCCTGGAAGTGTCCAAGGCCAGGTTGGTCGGGGCTTGGAGCAGTGGAAAGTGTCCTGCCCATGGCAGGGGGTTGTAACTAAGTGGTCTTTAAGGTCCCTTCCAACCCAAACCATTCTGTGMTTCTACATTTCATAAATTTATTGCCTAACAAAGCAACATGTTTTATGGCCAAGATAGGTAGGGGTGCATGGCACATTGCATGACAATTTAAAGAGATTATCTTCAGGGTTATCATTCTCAACCTTTTACTTCAAACAATTCCTATTTAGAATGTAACCTGCCACATGTTAATGTTCCTTGAACAACTTTAGTTTTGAAATTTTCTCCAATGGGAAGCAAAAGAACCAGAGGGGAAGGAAGAATATGAAGTTAAGTGGTTGTGTAATCAGTGCTCTTTTTTTCCCCAAAGGCTTTCACTGCTCTACTCTTAATTAAGTCACACTGAGTAGTAACTCTAGCATAATTAAGATTTATTTCAATGTAGTTATTCCATATTTCACTATGACAAGAGCTTGGCTTATTGTCTTTATGCAAGTACCATGCTAAGTCTCTGATTAATTTTTCAGTAATTATAAACTTTAATAAGTTATTTTTCATTGCAACAGTGGGTTTTTGAGTACTTCTAGCTCTCATTTGATCTCCTAGGAAACACTGTAAGGAAGCAAAGTTAGGCAGTCAGCRAGCAAGAGACATTTTGTAGTGTTGGGGAAAAGGGATTCTTCACAAAGAGGCAGCCTCTCCTCCAACAAGGCTTTAAATAAACAGTGATGCTCAGGATATCCGAGAAGATTAAGCTGAAGTGGAAACCAAGTGAAACATTTTTTGGAGGGTAGTGTAATCAAATTATTGTAGACAGACAAAATTTTGATTCTTTCACAACTTCCTACACAGCCAAGAAGGCATTTGAATAGGAAAGGAAACTGAATACAGAAAGCAGCTCATGCATCACCTAAAATTATTCTTTTCACCAGCATAAACAATGTCACAGACCAAGGGAGTGCAGGTTGGTCCACCTTAGCACGGGCCTCTCCATGGGCTGTTTTCCACGGATAGGAAGGAGGAGATTCCATCTTCGTTTTCACATTCCCTTGGGGAGGAGATTCAGAACTGCATCCTTACCTGACAGACCTGTGTGTGGGTGAGAGCTGAAAGCTGCACACCACCCTGCAGGTACTGCATGCCCCACCTGCTCTCCTTCTGCCTTCCTGCGAGCAGCAGCACCATGAACTCCTGGTGCCCATCCCCCACTGAGTGCCAGCATCCGTAATTTCCCCAGGGGTAGCTTGGAATGTGTGATCACAGCAGCTCACAGGCTGAYATAAGCTGATACACCTCTGGCCAACAAGATTTTAGGGGCTTTTTTCAGAGATGTTCTTTGAGACATTCCCACTTCGCACTATGGAGCCCCACACTACACCTCACCTGCCCAGCGCTGGAGAGGTGTAAACTCTTCTGAAACAGCAGTCAGGCAGAAGAAAATTTTCTGGAAGATTTTCCCTTTAATCCTCAAGGCTTTTCCCAAACTCAGGTTTTTGGGTTTTTTTTTCCCCAATCCTTTTTCCATCTATTTCCTTCATGGCTTAAAAGCAAAGGATCTAATGTGAAGCTTGGATGCTCATCCTACCCATAGTCATGCAAAACATCATTGCTTAACCACAAGGTTGAGGTGGGTTATGGATTTTCAGGTCAAACACAGGGATCTTGCCCAGACAGGCAATCAAACCTCTGCTGAAAACAAGTAAATGTGAAGCTGCAAATGTGAACTTCATCTTTCCCAGCTCTCTTTGTTTCCTTCCTGACAGACCAATATGTCCACAACACTATTCTCATTTTTTTCCTGCTTCATCATTAAAACAGACTTTCCCTCTCCCTGAGGCTATCTTCCCTTTGCAGCTCAACTTATTTTGTACTTTATTCTTCTCTGTGTGCTCTCAACCTCTTCAAAATTTCCCTATTTATTTTTGAAAATTCTGAGAGCATAACTCTGTTGAAATAAATGGAAGATGCTTGGATGCTTCAAAGTGCAGCCTGTGGTACAGAACTAACTAATTTATAACAGAGCCCAAATAGCTAAATACTTTCTTCAGACAGAAAAGTGTCTGTAAGAAAACTTGGAAAAAAATTAAGCCTAAATTTCCATTTTTATTAGGTTTTTATCTCATAAACTTCTACTTCTTGTGATTCCTTTACTGTAGGCATTTATTTGTCAGCACACTTTTATCATAGAAATGCCTAGTTTTTCTCTGCTTTTCTGTCTCAGCAACAAAAATAAATGGACATTTCTTCATGCCCTCAAAAAGAAATTATTGCCCCTGCTTGGAACATTTTGTGTCAAATTTCAGTCCAGAGCACATTTTCCAGGCTTAATTGTACAAACCTCTGTAGACAAGTATTCTAGTGGAAATGCTGATACAGTCACAACTAGAGAAAAATGATTGTTACATCAACAGTGTCCTGCTTAATTTCAGCCCCTCTGCATCAGCCTGCTGGGTACTCCAGGCAGTATTCCTAACATGGATTCATAATGCTCTCCTCCACCACGTGGGCAATATCAGCACATCAGAGTCTACCCTGTTTACRTAGGAAAATCATGAACAGATTGGCACAGCTTTTCCTGGAGAAGGGATGCATCCCAGCGTAAGGCAGGGTGGCAGCCCTCTGCTCCAAGACTGCTGCTCAGTTTCCCATCTCTGTGTTGGATACCGCACTGAGCCCCTCCGGAAAGGACAAGAAGTATCACTTTTCTTTCCATAAGCTATTTGAGAGTAGGACATGAAATATTTTAGATTTAGTCATGGATAGACATTTTTTACATGGGAATTTGAATAGAGATGTCAATCAAAGAGACTAAAAGTCTCCATGAATAGGGAAATCCTAGTCCACAACATCTTGCAATTCTGACATGATGCTTCTCTGATCTTATTTTCTTTCATCAATAAGGACTGAACTTTTTTCACACTTAGCACATTGAAGATAATCCCTGACCTACAAAAACATCCTCTCTGCCAGAAGCAGACATTCTCTTGGAGGAAATCCCATTGGTTTCAGCTCCATGTCAAGGGAGATTTTGCAGGATTTGGACAGTAGTGGTGTTAGTGTGTACCTCTCCAGACATAAGCCCTCATTCCCAACATGCAGACCCAGATACTAAACATGTAGGATCAGTGGGATGTGTGATTTTGCCTGTACAGAAAGAGAAGAGGTCATTGCAAAATTCAGTTCTCAATTCACCATGAGGTGCAAAAGGAAAGAGTGGCCAAGGTGTCAGCCTAACTGCAGTTATTGTACCTGTGTGAGAACTTCAGGGAGGGCTCATCCAGTTGTGAAAGCCTGAATAGGGACAGTATCATGCCCTGAACAGGAATTTGTTCTCTACTCACTACCTCAGAGAGCCACGAGTATAAAAAGGCACTGCTCCTGAACAGCATCACAGAGCCTGGTCTAAGACCTGGGCATGATTAAGGCAGTTGAAGCACGGAATTTAGGGTGCATCTTCTTAAGACCAGGTGATTCCAGGTTTTGAAATGACACAGGAACTGGAATTTAATCTTCTAAGCTATTAAATATCTAGAACAGTGTCTGGCACAGCTTTGCTCCAGAAAATCAGCTCTCTCCCCAGCAACTCCTGGCACAGTCTGGGTGCCAGCATGGCCCAGGGACCATTCCCACCAGACAACTTGCTTACAGTCACCCAATTTTCAGAGTACAGGAATGTTTCATAGCATGGACATTGACAGACCATGTCATCCTCCTTCAGGGCTGCAGAGCAATCCTGGCATTGCTTGATTTATTCACAAAGTTACAACTTCAGACAGTAAAGCATGCTGTGTTCACAGTGGTGTTTTACCTCCGAAGATCTTCATCTGGCAGAGTACTCAAGTAAATGATTTAGTTTAATCAAATTCTTAAGTCTCGTGGACTGGGATATCTTTAAATTTAAGCATGTGTTTAAATACTGAGCTAAATAAGGATGCACTTATCTCTGTGCTTCAAGTTAAATAGGAGATTTGCAGAAAAAGAGGCCTTAAAATAAAAGGCCTTTTCCCCATAACATACTAAATCCTACAATTATAGTAGCAATTTCACAATATGTAGAAAAACCGTGCCAAGAACATATATTTTTCAGGGTTTCAATTTCCCTGATGTAAGACATCTCAGGGACATTTTAGTGATTTGTTACAGTCATACAACACTCAGGCAAGAACAAAGGCTTGCTGAGCACTTTTCCTGGAAAAAAAAGCAGCAAGATATTTGACTCAGAATGAGAATACGGTATTTTATGATGTTAAAGCTCATTTCTAAAAGAAAAAAGGAAGCTTTTCATTTAATATAATTCATTATTTCTTTCAAATGACACTCCAGAGAAGTGCTGGCTATGCCTCTATTACGAATACGATGGGAATTGCTTGATGAAGTTAAATTCAGCTTTGCCAATAAAAAAGATAATACCTCTCCCCCCTCCCAAAAAAAAAAAAAAAGGCTCTGTGCCTAGTGTAAAATTTTTCATGGCATCATCTGTTGCTTTTTAATTAAATTAAATATGAATGGTGACATAAATAAAACAGAAGTGGAGAATCATATGTCCTGAGGCTGCATCTGGTAAGGAACACTTGTGTACACCAGGAAAAGAGATTAAGACCCCACTTGTGCAAAAACAGATGCAACTGCCAGGCCATAAACATTGTGAATAATCCCATTGGCTTCAGTGGAGCCATCGGGATGCATATAAAGACATGCACATAAGTCTTTGCCAGTCTGAGGACTGGGATAAACTGATATTCTAATCTGAAAAGGAAACAGAAGTTCTTAAGCCAGACATTTCCACAACATCCTTAAAAAATTTTAGTGTAACTGATCTCTGTTTCTTCCAAGAACAACACTTYTTAAAAAAACTTTGCCTGAAAACATAAAGTCAATAGATACACAGGCACTCTAAGCGTTCAGGAGTCTAATGACAAACGGTGTCTTTTCATGAAGTCACTCTTCCCCTGGGATGTCTGTAGCCAATACTTTATGGAAGCACATGATCAGATGGAAAGAAACATGTAAAAATCAGATATTAAAGGTGTCCCCTCCCAGGCTATGGTCAAAGGAGAGAACCATGCATCACTGCAATTCCTCGAGCTCAGACGGATCCTCTAGGATGAGGGCCCTTGCACCAGTCTGGCAGCAGCTGCCAGAGATGGTGAATAGTCTGGGATAACCAGTTCATACTCTTGAGGGCATGTGATTAAAAATGGGGTCAGACTGATCCTTCTGAGGCATTTCTGTCCATTGTAACTGCAATGAAAATGTCGAGAAGTAACGTTGAGGTGATGGGCAGTAACCAGTTTGGCTGTTCACTTTGTTTGGTGGAGGGTCAGGGTGGGTCATTAGGGCTCCAGGAAGGCAGCTGTGACTGGAGCAGTACAAACTATGCAGCTGTGAGCAGCCAAGAGTCACTACTAAAAGGAATGAATCAAACAAGTTCTGTAGGGAAGATACAGGTAATTTTTTTCCATTATTTATTTCTATTTGCACCTTATTTTAATGCAATGTTTGTTCTGTTTTTTAGCCTCTAATGGTCAGCTTTTCTACCTCCCTTTAAGTTGCAGAATTTGCTTAACATTTTTTTGTGTGTGAATTTAGATTAGGTGTTTAATTATTGTGATTTCTCAGGTGTAGGCAACTTTACCATACTGCGAATAAACAGCATAAGTCAATATTGATTTTCCTCCCTTGTAAAGCTCCCTTGTTGCTGAAAACTGTTAACATTTTTCAAGATTCTACCATGACCACATTTGTAAAACAGCCTTTTACTGAGCTTGAAGTTCTATACCAAATACTTATGTCTTTTAAAGACTGAAATCTTCAATAAAATATGCTACTCGTAAATATTAGAATTTTCCCTCTCTTCGATAGAAAGATATTCAATATTAATCCGTATTACTGGACCATTTTGTCAGGTGCCTGTTGCCTTACATTTAGATTTAGGGGAAACTAACAGGTTTGTTTTAAGRGCAAATGTGGAGCTAAGAGCTTGGCCAGCAGCAGGAACTGGCACCGCCGTCCTCACGAGAGGTACAGGGCATTTCAGGACTTGGGAAGAGTGGGTCAGAGTCAGGGAATTGGCAGCCCTGAGCTGGCATATGGTCCCTCACAGACTATCTGCAGATAGACAATTTACAGGTGCCCTGAAGCTGTGCTAAATGCAACCAAATGTTTCAATTTCCCAGACAGAGCTGGATACATAATGATCTCCACAGAGCATAATCCAGTTCCATTCTCTGCCAAACACTCATTCCAATGGATCTTTTCTCACCAAGTTTTCTCCTGCTTTCTCATTCCGCCTTCTCCCCTTTCCTCACCACTCTGGCAGCTCTCAGCTCCTCTTCCCACAGAGGTAGAGTTGGAATTTCAAGCCCTTCCAGGGCATAGAGCATTATTTTCCCGGGTTTTCTTGATCTCTGGGAAGACCAAGGGGACCTGCCCACATTGCACCTGGCACTGCCCCCTGGCTGGGAGATCTGCCCCTGCCTCTGTGCTACCCCTTCTCTTGCTCTTGATGGTTCAGGTACCAGCACGAGCATCTCTCAGACCCTGGAGTTCACAGTGAGCTTCTAAGGATACCTTAAATCATCAGCACATCGCATGAAAACAGAAGTCAACACTGTATAAAGGCTTTAAGCTGAAAGAGGGTAGTTTGGGATTAGATATTAGGAAGAAATTCTTTACTGTGAGAGCAGTGAGGCACTGGTACAGGTTGCCTGGAAAAGATGGGGCTGCCCCGTCCCTGGAAGTGCCCAAGGCCAGGTTGGATGGGGCTTGGAGCAACCTGAGATAGTGGAAGGTGTCCCTGCCCATGGCAGGGAGTGGAACTGGATGATATTTAAGGTCTCACCCACCCAAATCATTCCATGATTCTATGATTCTGTGCTTCTTTTTCTCCTGGCCTGAGCTAGGGGCTGCCCTTTCTGCTTGTGTTATTCTATGMTGGTTTCCCTTTCATGAGGGAGGATGAAGGTTTGACCCAGAGTTACAGAGGTAGCCTAGAGAATGACAGGGCTTTTTTCACTGTATTCTAAGGAATAGTTCAGAAACTCCATCAACTGTTATGAATAAGAAAAGGTAGCCCAGAACCATGGCATGAAATTCTCCTCTTCATTGCCAAGGACATAGAAAAGTTTGACAAAGATTTCTGTGCATGTTGCGAATCAAACAATTAGAATCTCATTTCAGCCAGCAAAGCCCTAAACTGTGCTGAGCTGCTAGAAACAGGGTATTCTGTGTCTGGCTATAAGAGGGATATCCCAAAGTCTTAGGACTGCATGCAAGTTTGGTAGTAGCCTGAACACGATGAGGGCTTCTGCAAACATATTTGTTATTAAAATTAGAAAAAAGTTTAATATGAATTTTGCAAACAAATTTTGCTTCCAGAAGCTCTTTGGCCATGGAAAGTTTCTCTCCCTCCCAACCTGGGTTTGGTCTCAGAAATTTTAACAAGGGAATTAATTTTAAGAGAAAATTAATGACAACAAATGTGTCTTTCAGGGGCAGGTCTGACCTGCTGGCTGCAGCATCTCTTGTTTGTACCTGGCCACTATAAAGAAGCAGCAATTACTGTTCTGGCAGGTAAAGTCACTTAGTTGAAGATACTCGGGTTTTGCTATTTTAGCTTATATTGGTACTTATGCTGCCCTCCAGTGATAAAGACAGTTGTTCCAATCTGTATTCTACACTCCTGTAGCATTTTATTTCTGGTCTGCTCAATTTGCACTGTAAACTGCAGTTCTCACTCCAGAATTTTAGCCAGTTCTTGTCTAAAAATAATAAGAATGATATACTTCCAGGTAATTTTATTTGTAGATTTTAAAAACTAAAACCAAATGCAGATTAATTTAATGTGAAAAATAAAAGGTAGCATAGATTTAAATATTAAAAAAAACCCCACACATGCATAATTTTGGACCTCCTAAAGTTAAACTGTCACCAGTCAATGAGAGTTCCAATTAAGCAATTTTTTAGATGCAGATTGACATTTTAATTTTAGTTCTTCCAAAGAAAAGTCCATGTTTATTGCTATTATTATGCAAATAGSTCCCTTGTACTCTCAGTACTGGATCCATACGGATTTTGGTGATGTTTTAATTGGTGGATTTTAGATCTGTTCTGCCGCCATGCACCTCAGAAATCCATGAATATTGTGAAAGGCAGGTGGCACCTTCCTGGCAGCACACAAAGGATGCAGTGGTTGGTAGCACTGAAGTTCCTACAAGCTCACAGTGCGACAAAAGAAATGTATATGGTCCTCAACTCAAAGGTTTAGCACAGCTTCTCACAGCGAATGGAGAGTCTCAGAGGTATTACTGGCGCTGTAAGAACCCATCACCTGCCAAGAACTGACCTGTGTCTTGGCTGACTCTGGTGCCTGTAGAAATACCAGAGACTGGAAAAGTTTGAGGTTACTCTGAGGTTTCGCTCTGTCGTTTCATTCGTGACCACTTGGATTCCTGTCTGCAATTTACGTTTCACTTGGGAATGAATGCTGCAGTTGTGCTGGTGGCTTTTCCTCTATTGCTCCTTTACTCAGTGTTTTTCCTAGCATATATCTCAGAGATATGGCTGCAGCTCATACAGACATTTCTGAGTTTTAGAGTATGGGATGCAAACAAAATATTTATGAGAAGCTGAGTAAGTGCCTGAGTGAGTGGCTTGTGCAGAAATCCCTGTTGCCCTCGTTAGCAGTAATAACTTTGCTACTGCTGTTAAAACTAAGGGAACCTTTGGCTCCCACACTCATTGCAGCACCCTGGCTTTGTACGGGGATCAGCAGGGCAGGACAGGTCAGAACAGAATTCCTGTGGTGTGGATCTGAAGGAGGTGGCACAATCTTCTCTTGACAATGGACAAGTTAACCACCATTGACAGTTTAAAGACCATTCACTCCTTCAATGAGAAGCAGCCACAGAATTTGTTAGGTGTAGGATGGGCCCAGGCTGAGCAGTTTTTCAACTACAATGCAATGAGCAGGGACCCACTGTGACGTGGTGTGTCCACAAGACTCCACCATATACAAAGAGATGGTTTCTTGGTTTTTATTAGTCTGGGGCAGTAATTTTACCAATCCTTCTGGCCTAGACTTCCTTGCAATAGTATTGAACAAGAGCTTGAACAGGTTTGTGTGGCATCCAGGCAGAAAACTGTACAGATTATACTCACTGAAGGAGTTAATATCCAAAAGGGTTTGCAGAGTATCCTCAGGGCTTGCTGGATTCAGGTCTGGTTTCCAGCAGCCAGTTCAGGAAACAATTTGATGTAAACAGATGATGTGCCTGAAGGYAGCACTGAAGAACAGGCCCAGGGATGGAAAAATACAAGACCTCATACCACACTGGAAGTTTTTTCATCCTTTGCACAATTGGAGCTGCCCTCTTAATTATCTCAATCTGGGCCAGGTTAATTGAAGCCTTCCCTGACGTGAGTCAGTCTCACACATTTTCTGCATCTTTGCTAATTAAGACAATTTTCACCTTTTATAGTTGCTTTGGTATTCAGAGCATTTTGCCATAGGCTAATTATAATTATTGAGTGATGGCTTTAAAATTTCATGTTTGTGATGACATTTTATCACATTAAATTGGAATCCCATAATGCTTCTTGCTCTTTGATAGACAAGGAGGTCATCTCTGTTCTGGAAGTTATCCACTGTGTGATACTGTGCTGATATAGGGCATTTCCATTCAGAATCATTGCAATCTCTTCTACTCTTCAACTGAAGACATTCAGCACCCAGCTGATTCCAAAGGAACACAAAAATACTGAGTTCAAGATCCAGGGCACAATCCCTTTATTCTCATCCTATAGATGTTCTTGCTCTGTGTGATTTGGGAGAACCAGAAATGCAAGAACGGAGGGGCTGAAAGGAGGAAGCCAAGGCTACGTATTCCTCCCATCATTGCTCCTCCATTTCCAAAACTGTGGCATTTTAAAAGCTTAATCACTGATTCAGAGCGGAAAACCTTCCCCCGGGATTTTCAAGGTTCCCTTGAGCCGAAGGAGCAAGCAGAGGAGCTCAGTCTCATCACGCAGTCATTTCTGCTTGAAACCAATGCTGTATCCCAGCTTACAGCAGCTTCTCCCCACCACTTGGTGAAGGCGAAGGCTCCTGCAGACGCCCTCAGGGGCTTTCCAGAGCCGGCAATTCCCTGGAGTAACTCTCTTTAAAGCTTGACACCAAGATCCCAAAACATCCTCTTTGCTGCATGGCCGTAGGATTCCTGCTTATCACTCCAGCTGCAACCCCTTGGCCTTTGRTGCGAGTTTGAAAAAGCTGGAAACAGCAAAATCAAGGGATAAAGTAGAAGAAGCATCGCTGATTAATGTAAGCATGGCTCACTTAGATTCACCCTACAGCGTGCGAGGGAATTTACCTACTGAATTCAAAGTCTGTGAGCACCTGAGCCTTGCAGAGAGACTCTCCACCCCGAGCAGTGCTGCGAGGGTGAGCAGACGAGGCAGAGCTGTGTCAGCACAGCCCCGTGCTGCAGCTCGTCCCTCCTGTGTTGGAACAAGGCTGTCCTGTGTGTAACATTCACCAGCACAACCAGGCCCTTTCAAACATCAAATTAGTGCCTTTACTCAGATCCTCTACAGCTAACCCTGGTATCCACAGCCAGGCATAGCTTTACAAGCACAAACATTCCCACTTTTACCTCTATCTTCCAAGCACATGCTCGCATCCCACTGGTGTCTGTAGGAGAGAAGCATGTGCTTATGAGCTTTGTTCATTTTGTTCACGCAGGATTTGAAGACTTTATTGAACTGTAAGTAGCTGGGTGTTTAATTCCCGCTAAGGCAGAAATAAAGACCAGTTGTAAATGGGATTTGCTTTGTTCTTGGTTGAGGAAAAAAAAGCTGCAAAGCTAAAAATGAAATTTCGTGATGCAAAGAAGCTGCCATGGCTTAACCATGCTGTTGCTTCTTCCTGGCTCCTTGTTAGAAGACTAAAAGCTTCTGTTTGTTAAAGTGCCATATTTTCAGCTCATGTAATGCTGAATCCTGTTTTACCAGATTTTCAGATAGACTTGAAAATTTTTATCAAAGGTAGTTTTTTGCTGAGGAAATGATGTCAAATATAATGAATGAGTAGCTATGACTGTAAATTTGAAACTTGAGACTTACGACTGACCAAATACACAGGCTGGTATTTCTTCTATCTTCAGATAAGGTGAATGTGGCTCATCTCTCTCTGTCTCTGTTCTGTTGTGCTGTGCAGATCACAGTCTCTGCTAAGTAGTTGACAAAATATAATCCCTTGAGTGTGTGAAGTCCAGCTCAAATTTTACCTGATTTCTTTAGGTTTTGGTCAAAGCAACATGAGATTTTGGGAAGCCAGTGCTTTCTTATGTCAGCTCAAAATCATGATACTGAAGGAATAATTTTTTTTAAGGTAATGATGTCAGTAGAAGTAAGCAGAAAGAGCTTTGAAAAACAGCCCTGAAAAATACTGCTGAATATCTGCTTTTTAGGACTACTCAATAAACTGTGTACCTGTGGCAATACAGAACTCTATCCAAAAAAGCCTCTCCAGGCTCCAGCATTTTCAGAATAGATACAGTTATGCAGGATTTTCTTTCAAAGATGCTAGCAAATACCTCTTAACAAATGGCTGGAAGTTCAGAGTCCTAATCATTTTCTCAGAGTACGTCTTAAAAGACAGCATCTCTGAAGGAGTCCACAGCCCTCGGAGTATTAGTAAATCTGCAACAGCAGAAGGCAAGGGAAAATTCACTCCCCTCCTACATTTATAATGTCTAACACCAGTCAAAAAAAAAAAAAAAAAAGTTAATAGAAATTGAGAGAGGAATAGATCTATTTTTAGAGCTTTAATTTTTTTCTTTCCCTTCCTGGCAATTATCCATTTTTTGGAAGTTGCAGTCATTTCTGTTGGCAGGAGAAATCAATAAAGAATTCAGCTATTTCTTCAGCATCCTCCTCTTTCACATAGGAGGTATGGGAAAGACACAGCCTCCAGGCAGGAGGGAGCAGCTTCTCTGGCTCAAAGAGTCCCCTCTTTTCCTCTGATTCAGGCCAAGAAATCTCCCACAGGCATTTTCAAAACTATATTCCCACTTTGGCTGTAGTCCTTGTTATTTTTATATCTCCACTTTCCTGGTGTCTTCTACATCCCTCTTACTGTCCTTCCTACACMGAGGCTCAAACACCCCAAATAGCCAAGTCACCCTTTCCCACATAGTCCCCACACCCTCTGGATAATATCACAGATAATAACCTGTGGTGGATTATCACAGATAATCTCTAGATGGAGATATGTAGGTCCTGTCTCCATGGGTGAGCTGCATATTTCATTTTATTTCCTCAGCCTTCTTTTCCCCTTGCTCTCAAGSTGTATCACGGAGTCCCAGAATGGTTCGGGTTGGAAGGGACCTTACAGATCATCTCATTCCAACCCCCTGCCAKGGGCAGGGACACCTTCCACTATCCCAGGTTGCTCCAAGCCTCATCCAACCTGGCCTTGAACACTTYCAGGGGTGGGGCAGCCACAGCTTCTCTGGGYAATCCAGTGCCTCACCACCTTCACAGTAAAGAACTTCTCTCCGATGACAGTTGTGAAATATGACTGGGGTAAGAAAGGCAGCACCAGCAGCAGATCTCATGGTAGATGCTGTCATCAGTGATGATTGTGCTCAGCCACAACCCTGTCCTTGGCTTTTAAAGCAGTGGAGAGCAGGGTTTGACCTCTGAGAGCTCGGAATGAAGCTAAATTCAAGGGTTTGTATTTACAGGCAGTTCAGACCAAGTACTGTGCTACATCCACCAGGCAAAATAATTAGCCACTCGAGGAAATCCTTTTTCCTGCTATCAGCAATGTTTCAGCCTTTGCTGTAAATTAAGATGATAACTGTGATCATAAAAATGCACTTACACTGGCACATATTCTCTATCCATATTTAGCCACAGAGATGACAGACACCTTTCTAAATGAAAAGGTATCCATTTCTGCACTGTAACATTAAAACTCTTCCCCAAATCAATTAGTACATGGATGGAATACAAATAAGGTTATCTCATCATCACTTTTTCTGACATCCCTATAATGGAAAAAGCCTCAGTTTAAAGAGAATGCAATTGGTAGCAACAGACAGCCTGTAGCATACAAATTTTGTGTWCTTCTGTATGTTATTTTTCTCTCATTTTTCAAGCATTTAATTCAGCCCCTGACATTCAAACACTGGTGTTTTTCCYTAAGACTACATTGTGACATTATACAGCGAGTCTCTAAATAGTTTTACCCTATAATTTTGTCCATCCAGTTATAAATAGCTTCTTAGCATAAATTTGCACTTATGTTCTTAATCAGCCAACTTTCTATTTTTAATTCTTCAGAGGAATTCCCAGTGGAATAGCTCTTTTAAGACYGCAGAACTGTAAGGGATCTCCTGCTCATAAAATCTAACAAGAAGTCCCTTGACAGCTGGTTCCTGAAAAATGTGATTCATGTGCTGACTTGCTAAAAATAGACTTGGCTGAACCAAAATAAAAGTTCCAATGTAACAGAAACCCCCTTGAAACACTGCCAAAAGTATAAGCAGGCTCCACAAAGCACAAATGACCCAAGGTGGCCAACATCTACAAAAGTCAGGAAACAAGGTAGAATTTTCAAGAGATTCCTAAAGATGGTGCCTGGCTCCCATTGAGGCTCAGTGCTTAGGATTTTTTAAAAATCTGGTAGAAATGTACTTTCATCATTGCAAAGGCTTTGAAAAGCCTGTCTGTACAGCAGCTTTGAGATTGCCTTGTTAGTGGAGCTCCCCAGACAGAGAACTTTAAGAAGTCCGTTTTTCAGAGCTTGTATTTTCATCACTTTTGTACCCAGTAAGGGATATCTAATCAAGGACTTAAAAATCCTTAGATGTAATTGAATATCCTGGCCATCCTAGTGTTAATGGGAGAACCCAAAAAATGTGAAATTGCCTAGAAATAAAACTAGAATAGAGAAAATAAATTTCACTGCTTTTGAAGAGTGCATTGCAGAAGGAAATGGGGAGCGAAGCCAGTTAAAAATGCATTAATCTTTTAAAAAGTCATTAATTTTTTACAATGTAAGGTATAGATTCCATTATTCATGCAGGTGAAGTCAACTTAAAGCAGCTTTTTCTAAAATCCTGCCAGAATCCCTTTGATGTCTCAACCCTCTACCTTCATCAACAGGAAGGAAAAGCTCAGTTCTGTTCCTTAGATCCAGACAGAGACTCAGTGAAGTCAGTCCCATTATATAGTGCTCTCCCCAAGCTGACCCATTTACATGATCAGCTCCTCAAAAACAGTAAGTCTGTATTCTGGAAGATAAATCCAAGCAAAATTTGAATCCTGATTATGCCACAGTTAAGTGCTCAAAGCAAAGATAATTTGGGAAATGTACTGGACAGTTCTGTGGAAATTGAATGTAGGTGGAGTCCAGACAAGGCACACACGTATATGTGAGGGAAGCAGAGAACCTTTACAAATGTGGAGATTTTAATATTGAGGCAGCACATTGCCTTCCTCCCCTCTGCTCTGCAGGTGACCTCCACTGTCCTGATGTGTTTCAGGTCATCTGGAATTGTTTCAGAGATCCCATTGCTGACTTAAGAGCATTCAGCATGAGCCATAATCTTTGGATTACACCTTGAAATGACAGAG
The DNA here is from genome assembly GCA_018881555.1 of Amblyornis subalaris. Taxonomy (NCBI): domain Eukaryota; kingdom Metazoa; phylum Chordata; class Aves; order Passeriformes; family Ptilonorhynchidae; genus Amblyornis; species Amblyornis subalaris. The sequence goes on along the minus strand of JACAXG010000032.1, from coordinate 364,928 downwards.
TTGCTTATCCGAGAAATTGTTCGTGTACRTGCTGTCATTCAGGCCATTCCCAAGTGCACACAATCTGGACCTGGGGATTTGGTTTCACTCACCATGGTGTTTAGGATGTGGTATAAAACTGTGTCCTCGTATGGTTTGTACCTCTGCCTTCTGTTCTGAGGTTTGGGAACAGCTGCATCTGAATGCTTTTTGTCAGGAGATGAAAATCACATAAATAAGAGCSGAACAAAGATTGTCAAGTCACCGAGTACCTTTTAGCTGAGTAAGCCAAGAAATAGAGCAAATTTTTCACTGTGACCCAAAACTCAATAAAGTTTAAGTAGAGCAAAGCAAAACGGGAACTCTTTAATAAGATAAAGCAGGCAGAAGAGACAAATTATTTCTACACCAAGGGCCACTGTCAAGAATATRTTTTTACTGGCATCTCTGGCATAATTAGCGTCATAAATGAAAACCTTTGAAAAATGAGGAAACTCTGCAGACCATACAGATCTGAGAAACTTGATGCCACAATAAATACATCCATGGGGTTGTCAGGAATGGCAGAGAAAAAACCTGCTTTGTCGTGTATTACTCTTGGATTACTATGTCCAGATACCATTAATTTCTCTAAGATCAACAGGAACAAAAGAATTCAAAATTTCTAGAGTGTGTGAGGAGTCAGATCTGAGGCTCTAGATAATGGCATATCAGGAATTTCTTTTTATGTCATCTTAGTAGCTGACAGACTGACATTCCTAGAAACATAATTCCTTGACGAGAGAGAGAGAGATAAAGYGTGAAATGCAAGATAATGCAGTGAAGAGTGTATTGAGCAGGTGAAGGGAGATTCAATAGATAACAACAGAATAAGACATTGTTAATGTGTTAATCTGCATGAGCAGCTTCTTGAAGGAGTTGTAAGGAGTTGCGCTGCAGTACACGGAATTATTTTGTCCTGTCAGAGATTATGTCTCTTTGAAAGACATTCTTGTGCTCCTCAGTGTGCACATCCCTCTGCTCTGGCACCTTGCCCATGCTGTTACCTTTGTGTGACAGCTTTTGCATGGCTGTAAGTAAAYGAATACTTTTGTTTAACTCTGAAACAAGGTTCTCCTGGCCAAAGCAGGTTTGCCATGGTACCTGTTGAAAACTTCTTTCTGCATAGAAGGATGCAATTATTTATCTGCTGGCAGTGTGGACATCTGTTGTCCTGAGAGGGACATGTAAACATCTTGTGTGTGTGTTTTTGCACGTGTTCGAGGTCAATTCTTTGTGTAAAGAGGTGCTGAGAGTTAAGTTTTCCATTTATGATATGTTTTCCATCATGTTCCTTCCAACTCAAGTCATTCTATCATCCCATTGCACTCAACAACAAAACCTGTCAAGTTTTCTCTGTGTAAATTTTGAACAAATGTCAAACAACAGGGTGGCCACAGGTAGGAAGAGTCCTTGGTTGAGCTGTTGTCAAGTTCTCCAGGCAGCAGTGGAGTTTCTGCTCCCATCAAGGCTGTTAGCCAYGAGCAGAGCCTGTAGGATTTCCCAAATCACATGCCATAAACTGATTCCCCAACATCAGCTCAATGTCAAACACCATTTGCTGATGATTTTCAGTATCTTGAGGAGTTGTTGTGCAAAGGTCTGTTTCTCCACCCTGCATTGGTCAGGTTCTACAGTCAAATAGCACATCTCATGGGATCCCAAGCTGAGGTCTACAAGTCTCCCTAAGAAAGGGATCATGGGAGCACTGAATCCCAGTGGAATTGTGTTGGCATTGAAGGAGAGGTAGCCCAGCTTTGAGCCAGTCAGGATGCTGAAACTATAAGGCCTAAGAGGAGACAGTATGCCATGACAGGGAAATACAGTTTAATGTGCCAAAGACAGGAACTGAAGGAATTTAAGTTCAGCAAACTGAAATTTAATATTTTGAGGCAAAAATATTGAAATGCTTGATSCCATTTCCAACACACCAAAATGGATAATTTACAAATCCATCTTTTTCAGGATTTAGGAATACAAATAATAGTAATAGTTGCAAGTCAAAACCAATAGTAAAACCCAACTTTTCATGCCATTTGTAAGAAAAACAAGTGTTGATAGAACAGCGTTCTCCAAGGACAAGAAAGGGGCAGAGTTTGCAGGGCTCTGATGTCTAGAAAATCCTAAAACAAAACTACTCAAAGATTGCACCAAGGTGGCTACAGATTTGGGAAGSGGAGGTGAAGGAAGACACACAGATTTAGGTCAAAGAAATAATGTGAAATTCCTGATAATAATTGCCTATGAAATTCCCACACTATCCTACCTATTGCTCCACTATTGGTAAAATTTAACAGATTTTCCATAGATTTATTGTGCCAAAAAATAAGCAGGGATTCAGCCCTCAAATCTCCCTCTTACTTTCATAATTGTCTTAGGTTTTCTCTCGTGGCAGGTGGAATTAGACTAGGCTCAAAAAAAAAAAAAAAAAAAAAAAAATAAAGGAGCAAGATGCCATTTCTTCTCTTCTTGAAAGCCTGGGCAAGGAGTACCATGTGTTTTCCCATCTGTGCAGAAGTTTTGCTTATTGCTCTGGATCAAAATTTAAGGGAGGAGGGACTCCGGGGATTTTAGTTCAGAACAAAATGTTGTACAGCACAGACAAGAAAAGTTTCAGTGAAATTTTGCATCCCTATTCTTGTTTTCCACTGCAGGGATAAATAATGGATGAGCAACCTCATGTTTTATTGCCAAATGTAAATAAATGATTAATTTATTTTATGTRTGTGCATATATATATTTAAAAAGCCATTTGTAATCAAATGATAAATTTTACTAACTCATGACCCAGAGTTTAGTTCATGGTCTGTGAGGATGAAAATTTACAGTGTGAATCAGCAAATGCTTCTGCTTTCTCAGCACATGCATTGCAAAGGGTGATATCTTGTGGATCGTTCAAACAGAAAACTCCTSATTTTCTGTTTCTGTGCTCCAGCATTTCCCAATATTAGTTACCACTGAGCACTAAATTGTCCAGCATTTTAGTGAAATAATTTAGATTTTGTTCTCCTAGGGGCAGTGTGTGAGGTGTTTGCTTAAGAGCTGTTTGTGAGGCTCTCTGCATGCTTTGTGCCATGGCCATCACTAGAGTGTATGAACACCAAAAGCTGGGAGTCCTGGAAGGGCTGAAGAGAGGATTAGTTAAAGGAGAGTTTTTAAGACTTGAGTCCTTTTGCAYAGAAGCTCCCACCTGGGCTCATTCTGTATTTCACTTGCTTGCACTGAGGACTGTTCCACAGCCCCCTGGAACGGTTGGAAATGATCCCTTTGACTTCAACAGAGTTTTGCATCAGCTGTAGGGGGAGACAAGAGTGGGCTGTTTCCAAAATTGTTGGTATATCTTGACTGGAACATAAGTGACCACAGCCTTTTACACTGAGGTAGATGGACTGAAATACAAGGACAGATGCCAGAATAATCYCCAGGGTAATATCACTTCCATCAATCTTATATTTTTAGTTCAAGATACATTCAGTTATTAATGATATTTTCAGGACAAAGAGGAGATAATGCCATGCTTTCTGAGCTGTTTTATTTTGACCTTTCCTTGTTGTTTTTGAATTTCAGGACACAAATTAGGAAGGGAGATTGTGTTGCATTTATTATATYACGTTACCTTCTGAACTTAATTTCATGTTTGAAATTGAACACCAGCTCAATGAAGTCCAAACTTCASTCTCATTAACATCAAAATCTGAATATGTAAAATTTGTCTTACATTTTTAGGTATACAGTACTTGTAGTTATGAAACCTTCAGCATTTTGAAACATGTGGAAGCACTTGAATGCACCCATGTGTTCAGCTAAACCACCTGCACATCATAATGATGATTCTTTTGATGATGATTAGTGACAGAAAAAAAAGATAACTCAATTTCATTMTATTTTCTCGATAGAATCTCCGGTCCAACTGTGTTTTCTTAACTAAGACAAATTCGTCCTCCAGCAAAACACATGRTTAGGAACCTCTGTGCAWYTTCAAGGTGGCAGTTTCCTGAAAAGTGTCRAAATCAGACTTTACAGTGTGTTTGAGATAAACAACCTCACTGGCTTCTGCAGTTAAACTTTGACCTTTGATCAGTGTTGATGAGTAAATGATGACTGCTTTTAAAACTCCCAAGCCAAGCATATAAATATGAACCAAGATTCAAACATGAGAGCTTGGGTTATTTTCTGGGAAATAAGGACATATCTAGAGTCCATGTTTGGCCAAAAGACAGAAGCAGGCATTTCCTGGGCACAATCCACTGTGTCATAAAAAAGGTGAAAAAAACCCCAGGAGAAATTAATTGTGCCCTGAAAGTACCTGCTTCTTTCTGCTGATGAGGAAGGAAGCTTGGGAGCTGTAGTTCATGCACAGATGAACTATCAGATGTTCTAGTTCAGGCACAGATGCAGAGGTAAAGTGAGGTGAGTGTGATTCTGAAGGGATTTCTTGTGGAGTAAATCTCCTCCGATGACAGCCAACAGACGGAACAATCAGTACGGCCAAATATCGGCAAACTTATTCCCAAGGAATAATAGGAAAACTAAAGATCAAGTAAGGCACATCCTGAGACTTGCCTGAAGCCTAGAAACAAGAATATTTTTATGAGCATCAGTGGGCTTTGAAAGAAGCCTGCTGAGAGAACAATCTGAGAATGAGTTGACAAATGCACCTCAGAAGAGGTCTGGATACATACAGGGGAATCAGTAATGAAGGGTCTCCAAGAAGAGCTGCATTATTCCTACATTCATTGCTGATCCCAACCTTGGAGTGACAACAATTAATTGTTTTCAGCAGGGCTTCCATTACAATCCAGACTTACAACCGTGTGTATATTTGTAGCTTGGGGGGAGGGGGGTAAAATCACAGAAAATTATCTAGACAGTGTCAAAAAGTTGGTAATTTAACAGTGACTACTTTAGACAGTGCAATATACTTGCTCAGTGTAGTAATAAATTATGTGCAGTTTGCCAAGTAATTTACCCAGTCCTCTTTTCATCATTTCAGCTTCAAAATGCTTTAAATAAACTGTGACATTATGTAAATGACTGTGTATTTATTTAACTGTTTCTCTTAGACACTAATCATGCAAGTGAGAAAATACCGGGTATTAAATGGACTATGCAAAATAGATACAAAATCCCAGACTTTAGACTCGCTTCTATTAACTAGATGTGAATGATAAACTGTTCATAATTTTAAAGAGGAGCATAAGGCGATGTAGATACTGTATATCCATTTTTCACAGGAGATTTCATTCCAGCGCTTGGATACTTCTTTCCAGGGAAGCAGCTGCTGTGTAAACATGCCGTGAACAAACTTTGGGCTGTTTTCAGGCACCCTCGCATGTCAGTGCATGGTTGAGCCCGGTAGCGGCCATGTCATTTGATGCAGTTCTATAAAAATGCCCAGGTTACAGTCCTGCACCTTTAGTCAGAGTCTCTTTGTGCCAGTTCCGTGTGAATGGAGCCCTCCCATGTCCAGCTGGAGCATCCCGATCCATAGGCATGTCCACACCTCACAGGCAGCACAACACACCAGCACAACGTCAGCAGCACCCCGGTGCACAATCTGTATGTAAAACTGCAAGCTTGACTGTGTAATCGATTTATTGTTTTCGTGCCAATTAATGCTTGGAGTTTTCTTTTTTAAAAGCCGGTGTTGTAATCATCAAATTTGCTATGTGCTCCCCTGCAGGTTGTTGTTTTGCTGAGTTTAGAACATTAAAATTCCATGTATGGGTTAAGATCTAAGCCTGCTGCGTTTCCACTCCTGCCAGTCAGTCACAGAAAATGATTAATAAATCATCAAATATTAAAACCATCCCTTCAAGTCATAAAAGGCTGCAATATACGTCTATGATTTTTAAATAAAAATTGATGACTATAAGTTTTTTTGTAATTGGGAACATAGTGGGAGGGGGGAGAGATAATCTGAAGAATGCTGTTATTTATTTTAACTTTTATATTAGGTTCATGAAAAAAATATTCTCTCTATAACCTACCAAGATTTATCAGCCTGTGAAATTTTATAATAAAGAAAAGACTGATTTTCTAATTAAAGATTTGTCAAATAAAGAAAATAAGTGTGCATGTATTTTCTGTCTTTGGGGGACAGTCATGTGAAATAAAATGGTTGAGCTGCATTTGCAAAGTGCTGTGACAATGCATTTCCTTGCTCTGTGCCCATCCATTCCCACTGCCCTGGGCTGAAAGTGGTTGTCAGTGCATGTGGATAAAACACAGAACAGGGCCATCTCTCTAAGTGATTAACCTGGCATTAATTTCAAATTTAGCCTACGCATTTTTTGATGCATGTGCCTGATGTTCTGAAAGCAGCAGAGCTGTGCTGGGGGATTATATCACTGTTACACTGGTGCGTGGCAGATTATCCCATCCTTATCTCCCTCCACTGACTGCCCAGAGAAACCAGAGGGACAAGGTTTGTGCTTTAATTTGGCTCTACAAGAGACGAGATGAATCCAAGCTCAGGATTTCCATGAGTGAGGTGAATTTCGTTATCAAGTCCTACCGAAAACACAAGCATGCCACATAAGCTTTTTCATGTGGGAGGGACTTGTCAATGCCATCAAGACAGAGTGAATGCCCAGCAGGTAGGAATTAAATGTCTGGAAGACAAGATTCAAAACCCCTAAGAAAGGCAATGGGGTTTTTTGTTCTTATTTATTAGAATTTCTCTTGCCATTCTTGTTATCCTTGCAATCACTCACTCCCTCTTTGAAGGTCACTATGGCCCACATAGTACTGCTGAGAGCAGGAATTCCACAGACCATAAATCATCTGAAAAAAATGTCCTATTCAAGGGTGTGAAATTTGCCACTACCTGATTTCATTGACAATTTCGTTGTCCTTGTGCTGTAGATTTCTCTTTTGCTACCCCTAAATCAGACGTTGACAACCCATGTCAGAAACTCAGATTTCCAGTGGGATCTTGATCAAAAAACCCTATTTTCCTATTTCTTTCTTCCCTTTCACAGAGATGGAAAATTCACTCCTATGGCTCCTGAGACAGAAATTTATTTTTCAGAAGCACCGATTTATCTTAGGAGTCTTGGACACACTGGCATTTTGGGCCTTTCAGAGAAAGGTTAATCCCATTGTCTATTTTTTTGTTTCATTTTTCCTTCCTCTCTGCTCTTGTTTACTTCATTTGTGAAACACACAGGATCAGCTTCATGTGAAAGGCAGCTCTTTGCAGACACAAATAGTCCATTAACCCCACTGCTATCTCTTATCTCTGTACAAGCAGCACTAAGAGTTGGTCATAGCACATTGTCCGAGCCACAGTTTGTAACAGCTGCAATGCTGAAGATCAGTTTTCTAACACTCTTTCCAGATTAATACCTACAGGATAATTACAGCAGCCCTAAAACGTGAGATAATGTTAGAAAATCAGCATTGTTTCAGCCATTTTTATAGTACTTAAGCTTTGATACATCCTGTGTTGCCTGTTTCATGTTCCTGCCTTAGATTTCCCCTCAAACAGATCACTGTTTTGCAAAGAACCCACCAATTTTCTTTGATTATTTGTGAATAAGGGTGAGAATTTTTACTGGGATTTCGATAGTGACTGAAACAAGACGACTTCTGTCTGTGGGGAACAGGAGTTCTCAAAGGGTGGGATGAATTTTCTTAGGCAGCTGTGCCATGGCAGATGTGAAGTTAACCCCTGGTGTAGCTTCAGAAACACCCAGGCAGGAGTCTGAGAGGAGGTGATTTCCCCATGCAAAGGAAGGATTTTGCAGTGGTTGCAATCCTCTTATCTGAGTTGGACATGAAGCCCAAGGGGACAAGCAGAGGGACACAGCCACTGCCCAGACTTCCCTGCCAGCCGAGGCACTGACGGAAATGTATGTTCTTCAAAAGTGGGATCCTCTCCTCATACAATGCTCTGTGATCTGCCTTTATTGCTGTCAGTATTAGTCAATGTGGGGAAAAATTTATACAGAGCATTTGTTTTCAGCATATCAAATCACACTGCCTTCGGTAATAAGGGCTGCAAATGAAAAACTGGTTCGATGAGGTTGCTCAGCACAGCTTTGCTGTGATGACTGAATTCTCTGGGATCTCCAAAGGACCCTAAAATCCACATTTTTCTGCTATGCATTATGTATAAATATGAATTTCTAATCAAGATATGCACTCTCCTCCTGATATATATAGAACAGTCCTGAGTTAGTAAGAAATAGCTTTCTGCTCTCTTAAAAATTGAGATTCTTCTCTAGTGGGTCTTTAAATCTTTGTTCCACGAATTGATCATCCTGTTTTGACGTCAATGGCCCATACTGAGTTTATTGAGTACAGCAATTTTACAGCCAGCTCCTCTGTTTTCCTTCATGTTTTACAATTAGCCAAAGTTTTAGCAGAAATATCAGCTGGGAAGAGAACCTCTTGTCATTTCAGATTCATCAGCTGCAGAAGCCACCAGGAAAGGTCAAAACCAAAAGCAAACATATGTCTTCATATTTACATTTAAAACAGGCAGCCCAAGCAGCAGAGAGCTCTTTGCCTTTGTTAAGCACAAACAAAACATTCTCAAGTAGTGAAGTGTGAAGGTGAATGGTAAATCAGCCAACAATATTTTATGTTAAGTGTTTACAAAAAGAAGAATTTACAACAGAAAACACCACTTGTCCCTGAGAGTATACTACCCATGATTCTGCCTCAAAAATGGCTCCACATCAAGAAGAAAAAGGAATTATCTTAATGCCTTCATTCCTTTGTTTCTATTGTTTATCTAGGTGCCAATTTTTCTTTTTATTCCATACTTTTTACCTCTGAAGACAAAGCTTCTTTCCAGATTGTTGCTTCTTTTTTTTCCTAGCACAGTGTTTTCCTTGTGGCCCAATATGTAGAGCTGCACAGTTGATAAACCAGAGCAATTTTTATCTATTTACCTATTGGTTTATTTTTAAAATTTTTAACCTATTTTTTTATTTATTTGCCTACTCTTTTTATTTTAATCCTTTTTTTACCTATTGTCTTGCTTATTTACCTACTGGTTTTTGGTATAAATCACCCTCAAGTTAAATTTCACAAGTTTTCTGTTCACATGAAAACAATGTGCATATCTTTCCCAACCTGGGAGTTAAACTTGCTGACATCCTGCAGTGACCCAAACTCTGGCTGAAAAATATTTTCTTATTTTTCTCTTTCTAGTAGCAGAGCCCATTGCCTGAACCACTTCCATCGTGAGGGTTCTACTATTAAACAGAAAACCACATGGCAAGTTTCATAGGAGACTTCCATAGCCTAATTTGGACTAAGGAATACAGACAAAGCCAGAGTTTTTTCAGAGGAGTGAAATGAGAGGACAAGTGCAGTGGGCACAAAACCCTACAAAGGAAATTTTGATGAGACACAAGGCAAAAACGGTTTCACCATAATGGCAGTAAACTATTGAAACAGATTGCTCAGAGAAGTCGTGGAATCGCTATTTTTAGAGACACTCAAGCTCAGCTGGACATGGAACTGCCCTTTTAAACCCCACTGGCCTTGAACACAACCCTATTTGAGAATGGGTTTGGATTACCAGACCTCAAGAGGTCATCTTGCTTTTCCAAGCTAAATCAATCTACAAACTATTTAGATTTTATGTTTTAATGCCTTGTCTTAACACTGTAGATGTGTTCAGATTGTGCCATTTGACTTCTGCAGCAGAAAATGGTCCTTAGCACTATTTAATTCTTGTATGAATGGAGCTTTTCTTCTCAAAAAATTGGACACTGGGTGCCAGAAGTCTGTTTTTCTCCTTCCCTGTCTTCTGTGACTATTCACAATGCCTATACATGGAACTACATACACATCTAAAGTATAAATCTGCGTCAACAAGCCTTTGTGTGGAACAGGAAGGGATTTTTACATTATTAGGCAAGGCTTTTTCTATTTTTATTTCCCATGGAAAACTTTTAATTACTGTTAAAAGGAAAAAGAAAAAAAACCAAAAGCTTTCATAAGTGTTGCTTTCTATTTTAGGTAAATAGAAAAAAAATGAAAAAAAAAGAGAATCCCACACTATTGTCTTCTTGACTATTCAATGTATGTGACCAACTCTTCATTTAGAAAAAGTCATCAAAACTCTACAATGTTTCTGACATTCCAGTTTTATTTGCATCAAGACCTGCAAATTGATATCAACAAACCATAGTATACCCAACAAATAATATCTCAATGATAATAAATACAGAATAATTCCAAGTTGTAACAAATCTTTCCTATACTCCCTTTTGATGTTGTACACAGAGTGCTTTTCAGCACTCTCAGGTGTTCTGAGATTTCCTGCAGATGATCTGTTGACATCCAGGCAATGTAGTAAGGAAAAGAGAGCTCCAAAGCCCATACCAGAGAAGCCATCTCCTTCATGGTGCAATAGCTGAGGAGAGAAATTCTATCAAGTGTAGGTTAATGCACGAGCTATATGCATGCAGCTATTTCTTCATTTTCAACTGAGTCAGCTTTGGAGACCATAGAATCACACAGAATCACAGAATCTTTTAAATTGGAAAAGACCTTCGAGATGATCAAGTCCAATTTTTGATTGATCACCATCTTGTCAACTCAGTGCCACATCCAACCATCTCTTGAACACCTCACAGAATGTTGACTCCACCACTTTCTTGGGCAGTTCATTCCAATGTGTAATAACCATTTACATGAAAATTTCCTCCTGATGTCCAGCCTGAACCTTCCCTGGCACATCTTGAGGCCATTTTCTCTCATCCTATCACTTGTGGCCTGGGAGCAGAGCCCAACCCCCACCTGGCTACACCCTCTGGTCAGGGAGTTGTGGAGAGTGAGAAGGTCCCTCCCAAGCCTCCTTTTCTCCAGGCTGAGCCCCCCCAGCTCCCTCAGCTGCTCCTCACCAGACTTGTGCTCCAGACCCTTCCCCAGCTCTGTTGCCATGCCCTGGACTCACTCCAGCTCCTCAATGTCCTTCTTGAAGTGAGAGGCCAAGGACTGGCCACAGTACTAGAGGTGCTGCCTCACCACTGCCAAGTGCAGGTGGCCATTGTAAAGTTCTCCTGTGTTTGCTTGGAAAACTCTCTGTTTTCCTCTTTTCTCTCATGGAGATTGATGTTAAATTCCCCTGGCTTTTCCAGGGGGGATGTGGATCTGCCAGAGCTGGATCTGCCATGTGTACAACATCTTCAGTGCTTGAGGGATCAGTAAACTCTTTCATATGTCTATGAAAAGACACCAATGCTCAATCCGAGTGACCATTCAAGTCTTTTCCTTCCTAATTAAGACCTGGATCACTGAAGTAGTTAATACATGCAACAACCTCTGTACTGTGCCTCTGCCCCCAAGGAACAATGACTGTGATTCATAAGGCCCATTACATGCTACATTTGGCACATTGTCAACAGTGTTACCTTTTAAAGAGCCAGGATAAAGGGTAATGGAATGGAAAATTTCCTTTTATCCCATCGCTGGGTCAGTCTGGGTGTATCCCACATATTAGCTTGCAGCCAAAAGGCAGAGTGGGTGTCTTCAAATCACATGCCCTTTGGGAATTTCTAAAGGTGACTAGTGACACAAAGGAAAAGGAAACAAAGTAATGTTCAGTGACTTGAAAGAATTCTTTTATTTTCTTTCCCTTTTTTTTTCAGTTGGCCTTTCCAAGTTCTTACTAAAAGCGTAATTCAGTCAGAGGCTGTCTTCTTTTTTAATGCTAAATATCTGGGTTGAAAAGTACATATTGTCTGGAATTCGGGGTTAGGGATGAAAACCATTCACCTTCCTCTGACAATGCAATCAGTGACTGGCATTAGAAATCGGGCTGATTTCAGAAGATTTTACAAATTGTCTTTCTCCACTCCACCAAAACCAAAGAGGTTTTTTTATTAAAGCCTGAATTATCATTCCATCCAAGCCAGCATTGTCATATTCCAGTTATTCCCTATTTTTATCTCAAACGTGGCAAACCCTTTTCTCCCAAATTGCCTGTCTATCCTGTCCAAGGCAGTCCAACAGCTGTGCCAGCTACAACATCACACAGTCATACCATAGGATTGTCTCACTTATTGTAATTCTTAATTATTACTAGGTAAAGTGTTTATATTGAAACTGCCTGCCAGAAGTCATCTTGACTATTACTGAATATAAATTCAAGAAGTTAACAAATAATTCTTATTCTTCATATCTTACCTGGGTTTTCTCGAAAATGAAAGGCAGGCTTGGACTCTGTGATCATTTGTTGCTTTCCAGGATTCAGCTTTAGACAGAAAACTTGGAACCTTTGAGAGAATGTAAGTTACTGAAATAAGTATTTACAGCAATGTAACATTCTATATAAATGGCACATTTGCCATTGCTGCATCATTAAAACTGGAGCTGAAGGCTGTATGGATACACTGGATACACATCAACAGGTTAGTTTTAAAAATTTTATACAAAAGAAGTGGTGATGAACAATGATGATTTATTAAACTCTGTGGCTGAAGATAATTGAAAAAAAAAAATACCCCAACATTTTGAAGAGCCTTCATCCATCCATCAGCACTTCTGTTTGAGGAACCAGGTTTTACACATCAGGAAAAATGGGATCCAAGATCTTGCCTGGGGTATTTTCCTTTTCTTTTGTTGCATTTGCTACAGACAGAAGCAAGATCAGACTCAGTCTTTGAAAAATGCTATTCCCTTGTCTTCTCTTAAGCTTTGTGGTAAATTCTCTGCCTCCCTGCCTTTCTAAAATAATGTGCATGGCCTCAGGAATGTCTTTATCTCATTCCTGCTGCATGCTAGGTTGTATTCCATTCTCCAGGCCTGTTCCATATGCATTTCTATTTTCCAGATAATTACATTGTTCTACTTGTATCATTAGTTTTATTGTTGCTGTTTCTAAGAGGCTTTTCCTACCTAACTGATTTCCAGGCATTTTTAATTTTTTTGAGCTACTGAGTTACAGGAGAAGGCAGCAAACCTCTTCTGTTCCTAATCATAATCCCCAGTTTCTGAAACCTTTAGGCTTTCTCATTACTACTCCTAACAAAAAGCATTTTAAGGTCATTATTTCCCTTCTTACAGCTCTGTAGCAAAAACAGTTTTTCCTCATATAAAAATTCCCCCCCACTAGGCATTTGAAGGTTACCCCTGGAATTTTAAATGCTGAATATGAAGCACAGAGGACTTGATGCCGTAAGGAATCTTGTTCCGCCTGGTGCAATACCATGCCTACATGATTTTGGACAGGAGCAGAATGTCTGTAACCATGCAGTGCCCTGGTGCCTTCTCAGATCTCAGAACCACCCACAGCACAGCCATATTCTCCCTCGCTCATACCACCTGCAGAAAAAAAAAAAAAAGAGGGTTTTTCTTGGCCGTGTGCTGTGCAAGAAAAACTTGATGAACTTAATGGAAGGTTGGATTTGTCCTTCTATTCTTCTGATACCACTCACTGATCAAAATAAATTGAGAAAGACTGAGCGACTTAGAAAGACTGAGTGGCTCAGAAGCACTGAGCTCATAGTGAGAAACTGTTTTTTGACAAAACTCATGTGCCAAATTCATCTCACTTTGTGTATAAACTGCAATCAGTTGCCCTCCAAGAGACAGTCAGCTGTCTCTCTGCCTTCAGCCTCTTCCAAGTCACCACCATTGTGCTTCACCACTTTACTCCTCAATAATAGACCCTACTTTCCATACATGTAACCATACAACTGTATTTTCACAGAATATTGAACTGGAATGAACCCTTGAGGATCATTAAGTCCAATTCCTTGCTCCATACCTAAAACGAAACTATTTTCCTTAAATGCACTCAGGTTTGAAGTAAAGACATCAAGGAATGGGGAATCCACCTCTTCCCATCATAATTTGTTTCAACTCTAAGTCAAGAGCAGCGCTTAAAACAGAATATCTTAGTTTTTATTACTCATTATATTTATTATTTATGTTGTCTATTTGTATACTGCAAAGGCAGTCTGCTCTGAAACATCTGCCAGACCCAGTAGTTGGACACAGTGACTTTGTTCTGGGATGGAGGAAAAATGCTCACACTCAGCTGCTCCTGGAACAAGATGCTTGTTGCCACCCTGTCCTAAAATTAGAAGCCAACTGCCATTGTTTAAACTGCTGGTGTGCCTTGGTGTCTCCCCACACCAGAGCAAGGAGACGGCTCAGACTGGCTGATGAGAGTTGGTGTGCCCAGGACATCTGTCCATGGCCTCCTCCATCAATAGTGGATCCAACTCTGGAAACCCCAAAAGCATGGGAGACTTTTCCTGGATTTGTGGGCATTGCAGCTGTCCTGGAGTGACTTTATGATGCTATATATCCCAATCGCCTGCTTAATGAAAAATATTAATTCTGTGTCTTTAAGCTGGCTCAAGAAGCCAGGAGCTATGTTTCGGTTTTCTTCGAAGGATATTTACATTCTTTTACTTATCAGCTCTCTATGTTGTGGTTCTCAGGAGAGAACATCTTGGCAGTCACTTTCTATAGCTGAAAGAGAAGGGGACACTTTTTACCTTTTTTTCCTTGTGAGCTTTTGCCCTGCTTTTTGCTCAGCTGAAGGATATCGGAGGGAGTTGAAACTTGCTTTTGGCTTTTTCCCTCCTCTGCCTGAGGCACGGAAAGAAGACAGTTGTTTGTTTTTTTTTTCTCCTAGGATCGTAGTCTTTTTCCTTCTTCCTTTGGAACTGTACAGCAGACAACTGGGCTCTGTTCTGCATACCATCTCTCCGGGGCCTACACCCTGGGCCTGGACAGGGCCTACTCCGTACTCAAGCAGCTAGCTAGAGACAGAGCAGAAGACCACAACCAGGGAACAAAGGACTCTGAATTCATCTAGGTTGCCTTCATCACGAGAGGTTTATTATCTAGCATTATTCATTTTTTATTTTCTTTTCCCTTCCCCCGGTGCCTGCACGCACCACCCAGCAGCTGGGTTTTGTTAAACAAACAGGTTTTTTTCACTTTCCTCCAAGAATTCTTAAGGGGAGGGGAAGGGAGTTATTAGGACCCTATCTTTTGCAGAGGAGGCTCTTCGAGTCTTCCTCCTAAGTTTGTCCAAACCGTGACAAACATATTTGGTGGCAAATTAGTGGGGGCCAGACCACGACAGAAGCAAAATTTCCAAAAACAGAAATGGCATGTTCAGGGAGACCTTGAAAACGTCTACTGGGAACTGGTGTCACTTCATTTGGATATTACTCTTGTAGGGAGCATCCTAAAGGGGCTGGTGTCAGTAATCACATGTACATTAAGTGCAGATCTTCCAACTCAACTGTTGGTCCCATCTAGCTGGCAGTACTTTTAATATCAATGTTTGAATGAACACAGTCTTCACTGTGGTATTCCTTGAAGTTTCTTTATGCTTCCTTTGCTGCTGGCACACACACGGTCCCTATTAATGGCAGAGGAGAAAAGAAATATAGTTGTGATTAACAAAGAGATATTTCTCTGGACAATAACTTTCCACTCTTAAGCACATTCATAGGCTTGAGAGTCTGGATTTTTCTCTTGCAGAAATGCTGCTTTGCCAAGTATGTCTCTTTTATTAATACAAATCTATCAGAGTTGTCACAGTATTCCTAACTTGAGCTGCACCTGACCTCAGAGGAGAACTAGGCTCATTTGGTATTTGGAAATAGAACAACACCCTGCCCTTTGCTAGCTGCCCCACAACTTCCTTTTCATCCAGTTGTCATACTTTAATAAGTAAAGGAACTTTACATGAAGGTAAACAGATATAATAAGCCAATCTCTTTGAAGATAAACTGCACCTTCTTTTTATTTTTTTCTTCCTGTAAGTCTTCAAGACTGAAATTCTAATAAACAGCTCTTCATAAGATATCTGCTGTCACTTTTTATTTGTCTGAAGCATTTTTTTTCCCATTGGGGTATCTTTCAGCATTTACTCAAGCCAGGAAAATGCTGCTTACTGACATTAACAGGCTTGCAACATTTAAGTAAAGCATATAAGCTATTTACAAAAACCAGGTTGACAGCAACATTTCAAAAATGAGACTATAATGTAATAAAAACATTATCCTGGCTTGTGTCTGATCAGGGAGTAAGAAAATGAATGAAGTATTGTGACAAATGAGAGCTGGGAGAATTTTCCAGAGAAAGGAAAAATGAAAGTGGAGCTAGAGAAAAACAAAGTAAAGCCTCCTGAAAGGCCATATTTGACTACAAGAATTTATGGCTTCTCTTCTTATCTCAACGCACCCTCTGTGAAAGCACTCCCAGCACTCCCCATGCCAAACCTGAATGATTTGTCAGCTGCCCACTAAACCCTTTTTCTTCAAAGGGCTTAACCACAGCTACATGCCCATTGTATTTCCACAGAATGGTGTACCCATGTTTCAAACAGCAGAGCTTAATACATCCCTGAAAACGTTCCTGTCACTGATGTTAGCAGCCATAAATGTGGCAGACTGAGGATATATCCCCAGCAGGGCTGTGACAGTGCTTAATATATGTCCCTATATGCCCACCTCTGTGGAAACAAATCTGTTACTTGATGATGTCTCCTTCTATTCAGCTGTTCAGGTGCAAACCTTTCTCTTGCTGTCATTCCTTGGTGAGATACAGCTTTTCTGTAAATAGCACTGCAGGCTGGTTCCTTCCTTCTGTTCCTTCAGAACCTGAAGCAAAATCTCTGCAAGCAACAGGGTCTGGCACCAAAAGTGGGTGAAGTTTGCAATACCCAACATGACTTTTATTATGCTATACCATGCCTTGGTGCCATGCAGCCCTTTCTGGCATCAATCCCAGCAGCATCCCTGGAGGGTTGTTTGTCTTAACCCAATCTCTTTATACAGATGGAAGAGAAACGAGTGATAGGAAACTGCACAGTTACCTAACAACATAGCCAATGGACTATTGCCCAATCCAGCAATACAGAAAAGTCAAACTGATGCTGAAACTGAGAGGAACCTTTGGAATAAAGGCAGTCCCCTGAGGAGATGGAGAAAATGGTAGCCAATAAAACAAAATGGGTGTTGGAGTACAGCCAGAATATTAGTGTGCTGCAGATATTTTTGCTTGCCTTTGCTTGAGAGTCATTGCGACCTTGGAAGAGTTTGCAGCGGCATGAAGCTGTCCCACCCTTCCAGCTGTGCACAAGAGAAGAACAAAACAGATGTGAAGCCAGACTGGTGTGCTTCTATTTCTGCTCGGCAGAGTTCAGTCAGAGAGTGTCCAGGTTTCTCTGTTCATGCAGTGTCCCAGCAGTGGAGCATCAAAAAAGAGGTGGGTGGTGAGTGTGCAGCTCCTGCACATCCACTGGTGCCCCAGTGGCAGACCACGAAGGGAGAGCTGGGTGTGACCAGTGGACAAGCAACTTCATTTCACTCTTTTAAGCCTCAAGTCTAGTTCAACACACCGTGGAAGTGGACATCATCATTTTCTCCCTCTCCTCTCAAACATGACATGGCTAACTGTCTGCTCAAAGCTGACTGTGACTCATTAGAGCACTAGTGCCTACCAATTCCTATGCAAAACTCCACATGACTAAAATCCAGTGCATGTTTCACACCTCTGGAAGATTACGAATTGGATGAGAATGGAACAGGAATAGAAAACTTCAAAGCTACAAAACTTCAAGCTCTTTTATTTTAAACTGGCTGTTTTATCTCTGTCATTCATGATGTCTTTAGACTTTATTCGACATCCTTTCAATAATCATCAGGACTTTAAACCTATTTTTTTTCTGTTATCCCCAGATCTACCTTGCTGCACATGTGGACAGAGCAGCAAACTTTTTTCAGCCAGAGCATCATTTTCTTCTTTCTTTTCCTCTTTGTTCCACTTTCTTTTTCCTGCTGATTTTCTCTTTCATATAGTAGTAGTTCGTGTGGGTTCCTGAGATAGGCACAGGCACATCCTGTGGCTATTGATTTATACAAAACCCTAAACACCTTTCCAGGCGCTCCACTAAGGGATTTCAAAATCCACACAATTATACCAGGAGAAATTCTAAGCATTGCAAGATTCATCTCTATTTAAATGAATGAATCCCTTGCTCTATTTAAATGAATAAATCCCTTGCTATAAGACTTTTCTTTCACCATGGTAAGGAAGAACTATCCTAGGAAATAATTTCTGCAAAGACTGATTTCATAGTTTAAGATACTGGTGACTAAGAGTGAATTTAGCAAAGACAACATTCAGAGAAGTAGAAATTGAGCCTCACATCCATGTGAAAAAGGTTTGCGTATGGTTTTGGGGTAGATCTTTCAAGGTTACAGTCTAATTCCTTGGACAAGAGCCCTTGTTGCATAAGAATATTTATTGGAGAGGTATGGATATGCCTCTCAATTTCTACTTCTCAGTCTCTTCAGAAGGGCGACTCACTTTGGATAAACAGTTAAATAGCAGCTGGGCCAGAGAAAAATAAAGAAACTAGTGGTACAGGCACGTGACCAAAATTCTTTGAAATATGATAGAACCTGATTGAAATTGCTTTTCCCAGTGGGAGGGAAAAGACACTTGGACCTTCATCATCCACATGCTCTGCGTGTACCCTACACTACTCAGCATCCTGGATTGAGAGTAAAGCTTTCAAAAGTCATAATAGAAAATGGGGAAAACATCATTATTACACTTGGCATTAAGTGTAGGTGAGTAATTTAGACTAAAATCTGACATTTGACTTCCACTGGATATATGAAGCCTTTAAGTCCATCACAGTTTTCCTCCTGACCATAACTTTTTAAGAACAAAAAAAATTCTGAAAAGCTGTTTTTAACCAGTATATCTGGAATCAAAAGTTCTCCCTATCCATCAGCACCAAATCTAAATTAGAAAAATACAAATATAAAAGATAATGCTCCAGAGGAATGAGATCAGTGTGTAACCCACTTCAAACTTTGTCCAGTTGAGTCATTCCACTTTCTGATTTCATTGTTGTTCTATTTGACAGTTAAAAGTAAAGAGAAGGAATCGGGAAAGAAAATCTAACTCAAAACTTCATTGTCATTGACCACCATGAAACATTCTAAAAGGGAAGTGCCTTCTACAAGGTGAATATCCATCTGTTTTAAATATTAGGTCCCTAGAACATAACTTGCCTTATCACACCACCATCCTTTTTACACTCTGGGAAACTGGCAGTAAAATTAAGATGGGTTCACACAAACTTGTTTTCTTCTCACACAACAATTTTATGGACCTATTTCTGGCCCGACCAGATTCCCACAGCCCTGTACCCTCAGGGACTGCAACTACAGCCAAACTGGGGTTTTAAAATCTCAGAGTGGCCCAAACAACTGACTCTGTGAGATTTAGGGTTGCTCCAGCACCACATCATAGAAGTACTCATGGTTCACAGTATTTTATTCCTGAAAATCAAAATCAGATTAAGAACAAGCCTTAATTTAATACAACAGTAAAACCAATAATTCATATTGGGATTCAAGCCCCTATTTCATTTCTAACTGCAAACTCTGGTTGTTTTAACATCCATGTGTATGTGTTAGGTGCAACAGAACCTCTTCTTTTTTTAAAATCCTGATTTAATTCTTCTTTTATTTTCAGCTGCAACTGCAGAAAAATCTTACCATAAACAGAAAGCTCCTCGCTTATCTCCAAATCTCCATGGAGAGTGCATCTGTTATGGTGCTCCCTCTGATCTTACAGTTTTCCTACTGATCTAAAAATAAATATTTGCTCATAATTTACTTTAAAAAACCAGTTTCTTTTTCAGGATATCAGAGTAATGTCTATGAAAGAAAGGAAAAAAAAATCTGTTCTTTTATTCTGGCTTTGAAGAAAGCTAATAGAAATAGCACCTGATTCACTCAGAAAACTATTTTTAAGCCATTTATAAGCATGACCTTCAAAGAAAGACAAAACACCTTCTTCAGTGCCTTGAAATACCTGCTGCTGGATCTAAACCTGCCTCAATGAAATCAAAGTGCTGTGCTTTGCTGGACCCATAGGATGCGGAGAGGAGCACCCCTCCCCGGGGTCATTAACACACGTCTGTTCGAGCATCCTTGAACACTTTGTCAGGTAACACTCTTTATGTCACTTCTGTGGGACAAGTCCCTGCCAGGAAGAGTTCCTGTGGCTCCTACAGAAAAGTCACTTTGTCCCTTTGCCTTTGTGTGATCACGAAGCGCCTCTGCACAGCCAGCCAGCGGCCCAAATTCCGCCGCTGCATGAATGCTCCCTCACCGCTTAATGACGTGCTGCCAGGACAAAGCACGTCCTTCCCTCTGCCTCCTGCCTGATGTTTTACACTGAGACGTTTCATTTTGTGCCTCTCAACTCCTGTTCCTTGAAATAAATTGTAAATCTGTTCCTTTCACCTTTTCCATGCTATTTGTGGGCCATACTATTTCCCATCAGACTCCCCATCTTTCAAGATGAGCCCAGTTAACCTGCCATTGTACAGAAGCTGCTCCATGTTTTTTTAACAGAGTTTTGTTTCCCTTAACCAGTTCTTTCCATCTTCTGCTGTTTCCTGGGACAGAACTGTGCATGAATGGTGCAGATATGGTGTGCCAGGATTTCTGGCAGCAGCCTGGCACTATTTCCCAGCTCAGTCTCAGTTTCTTCTACCAAGTTTTTTACTGAAGCTGAACTCACTGTGTGAGCAGAGTAAAATGGGATTGAAATAAGTGCCAAGTCCAATCAATACCACCCAGCATTGTTTTGTACTGATGCAACCTGTGGTTTCCGAGCCTTGGCTGGTCACATTTACAGATCATCTCACTTTCGTGTCCTCTCAGGGAAGAGCATGTTAAAAACCTACCCAGGTAGCATTCCACTGGGCAAAGATGCCCAAACCATGGTAACTCCTAAACCCTGATTTGTAGGATCCCTTGGCCAGAGCTGCCAACTGTCTTTTGGGGTCAGGGGGAAATAGGTGGAGACAGCATTTTGTTCTTTATTTAGAGAATCATTTTACTCAAAGTGTCTACAAACCACTTCTTAAGTGGAGTCTTTGGTTGGTCCTCATTAGGCTGAAATAGTCCTCACACACTTCTTTCAGCCACTCAAGTCATAGAATCATAAAATGAGTTGGGTTGGAAGGGACCTTAAAGATTATCTCATTCTAAACCCCTGCCATGGGCAGGGACACCTTCCACTATCCCAGGTTGCTCCAAGCCCTGTCCAGCCTGGCCTTGGACACTTCCAGGGATGGGGCAGCCACAGCTTCTCTGGGCAACCTGTGCCAGCGACTCAAACCACCCTCTAGTGAAGAACTGCTTCCTGTATCTAATCTAAACCTACCCTCAGTCAGGGCAAAGCATTTTACTACAGGCACATGTAGGTTACAGCTTGCAGTTAAATGGCACCAAAAGCAGCCTTGATGTGAAAACATACAATTTTGTGATCAAAACCCAAGACAAAACCACAGGTAACAGCATTGATCCATTCTTCTGCTTTATTTGAAAACACATTCAGATAACAAAGTGCAGAAAATAAAGTCTGCCTGTGATGTCATCCATCTGGTTGTGTGTTTAGGGGAATAAAAAAGGCAGAGAAAAATGAAAATCACCACAGTTGTTCCAACACAGTGACAGGAAAGTGTCCCCTGATGTTAAATGCAGCCAGTAAGTGAGCTTCTTTACTGCTTCATAACACAGTGTTATATATTAACAACATATTAATTCAGCAGCATCACTTCAGAACTTACACAGTTATTTACAGGTTCGCTCCATAAATTTTCTCTTACATTGGTGATTGCAGTTCCAGGACATTGCACTGACACATAACGTGTTGGAAACATTGATGGACACAAACAATTGAATTTTATACTGTGAGTTACAAAATCACAGTAGTTAATGAACTCTCCCACCACTCTGACCTCTGAGGTTCATTAATAACCATACTCAGATCCTCCTTTACACTTTGAGCTCCAACATGCTGAAAAAATCTAATAATAAGTATTTCAGAATGTTTTGTATTTGTATCTTACAGCTTTGAGTGTTGCTTATAACACCAGCATGCTATTACTGACACTTCAGCTGTGTTGTCCAGTGGGTCATTGGGAAGGTCAAGTGCATCTTTTAAGGAGTATTTTGAAACAGAACATGGAGGAAGCTGAAATCACTCAAAAACAGGAACAAAGTGGCCTTCAGCCTTCCTCACCTTTATGCTACCAGCCAAGTTAAATCTTTACTGCAGTCAGAGGTCTCAGCAAAAGGGACCCTCTTAGCTGAAGGTTTAGCTGTCTACATCAGAACTGGAGAGGCAGCTCCCAGATGGTGTTCAGTACATCTGGCATTTCTTGGGCCCCATAAGACTGAAAAGACATTTTCTACTTTTTTTTCTGTCACAGTTTCAGAGCTGTAACCTGATTTTGGTGGGGTTGCTCCTGTCTTATCTCATCTTTAACTGAGAAAGAAGCCCACCCTTCTGCCTCCTTTGCCTCTTCCCTATGGACCCCCTGTTGTAGGTGTTGTTAACCAGGTGCAGCTCCAGAGAGGCTGGTAGGGCTGCTGTGGTGGGAGATGAGCAAGACAAAGGAAACACAAAATCCCTTTTTTACATTAGAAACAGGAAAGAGGTGTAGACCACGGACTTCCAAGCAGGTGTGCACCTATTTTCAACAGGAAGGAATCTGATCCCCTAAACAGAAGAGAAATCTATCTAATACATGCCTGGGATTTCTTGCTCTACAATACTAAACACAGACCTGTATCAGGACATTGAATGTGAATACAATTCTACTGCCAACAAACTGAAACAATAAATACAGCACAGATACACAAAAAATTACACCTGAAATTATTTCTTAATAGGACACCCCGTTAGTAGCAGGAATCTATTTCTATACAATTAATACACCTAAGCTTTGAGATAACAACCATATTTCAGTTATTTTGGGCCAGTATCACTAAAAGTCTGTTGGTACCTTTGTAAATTTAACTCTATTAGAAATATAATTCCTAAGAATGAAAATGTAGATCACAAACCACTAATGTATGTTTTTCTGAAGGTAATTTTCTCATGTAATTTCCCTGTGGTTGTTTGGTGTATTTTAATTTAATGACTCTGGGATTCCAGATTTATTATCGTATTCTCAAAAGCTCAACAGCACAGCTGAAAATATTTTATTCCAACAAATTGTCCATGGCAGTAATTACAGCACTTTATTTCTGCTTGAACTGCAAGTGTTGCAGAATGATACCTCTCTGAAAAGCTCATCTAATAACTCCAAAAGCAAAGCTACTTCTTTCATAATAAAGTTTAACTCGGCATCTGCACATGCCACTGCATTGCACCAACTTTGGGTTTTGAAATCACTTCATTAGAAGTGAAGTTTTACTGTGTGAGGTGTCTTTTGAAGCCTATTCCAGTGTAAACAATCCAGCTCTCTGTGCAGCGAGGTCAGCACTCATTGCTTCAGCAGCACAGCCAGGTCCTAAGGTACTGCTAGTGTTTAAATCAGGAAAATGTTCAGAAATCCAGATACCAGGACTAAAAATGGCTGCTTAGAAGTATCACCAGTTGTAAATAATTTCTGTTAGTAGATTAAATAATCTGTTCTCCAGTATCTGCTAAAGCATGCCCCAACTTCTCCCCTTGAGAGCTCTTCCAAAGCCTAAATGTTCCTTTAGTTCAGAAAGTCCTATCCCAGCTTTTTCTGCCTTAGCTTCCAGCTTTGATTTCTCATTCTATCACCTTCTGAGACTGCGAATAACTCCCTTCCTTCATTTACATTATTATTGCCTCAAAGTTATTTATAGACTGATATAATTTCCTCTCAGACCTTTCCACTTCTAGACTACTTACCTTAACCCTGTCATCCTCTCCTCTTAGTTTCTGTTGCTTATACACGATCATTTTTTTTCTCTACCCTGTCACACTTTCTCTTAAGCTTCCTTCAGCTTTGGGGACCAGAACTGCAGGCAGACAGGCAGGTTCTCTACCCACTGATCAACCTGAGATAATGGCTTGTAATTCAGGACTGAGGATCTTGAGGTGCTCCAAGGAAACATTATTAGGCTGCAGACTGCCTCCATGAATGCAAAACCCTAAGGTAAGATCCCTTTCTTGATATGTTTTGCAAGATTGGTGCAGAAAAAACAAGACTTTCACACCAGCCTCTGATTTTAGGATGCTGAGCCTCTCTGCAGCCCCTCTTAGAAAAGGTCTCCACATCTCTATTTTCACACCTATTTCTACACATACCTATTTCCTAAATGTTTAATATTTTCACTAATGTAAGATAATGCTTGATGCAATGTAAACATTATTTATCATTTAAAATGTATTCTATACCACACATGTATCCAGCATCTATGTCTGAAATATGTTCTGTGCAACACTCAGGTTTTGCTCAGTGCAATGTTTACTTGATATTTCACAGATTTATTAGTTATATTACACAAAGATTAAGGGATCTACTCCCAAAACTCCCTTTAGGTGCCAGGTCCAAAATACAGGCCAATTACCAACTTACTGATTCAGGGAACCTACTCAGCCTTTATCAGCAACTTTCATCCAGAGGCTGCAGTCACCTGATTTGACATTGAGTGTCTCAGAATAGATCTCTAACAAACCAGGTGGGTTTTCTTCTCTACCCAACTGAGACACAAAACTGCAGCCAGTGACTGAAAAAGGCTCATTATCCATAACCAGTAAAGCAGTCTTTAAGTCCAGAAGTAATGAGAGCATGAAAATCTGTAACTAAGCCTTGTATTTCAAAAGGTTTTGTTCTGACTTTATAGGTCCAAGACCTACTCACCCAGCTACAAAGTGAAACAGGCATAACTGAGGAAGTGAAGATCATTCCAGGCAGTTACAAAAACAGCCCTCACTGTACACACCCTGTTCCAGGTACAGGAGAATATGATCCATCCTGAAAAGCAAAGCATGTAGATAAGAAAAAGGTCAGTATGGGATGCACAAGAGCTCGAGAACCTGTGCAAACATGGTGATGATAATGGAGTAGCTCATCAACAGCTCTCCAGAAAATCTGGTTTCAGACTGCTAAATGTTCTTCCTTGGAGCCAGAGAACTGCAAAGGCTTGTGAAATCTGGGAAAATGCAGATGTGGAGGAAACAAACCAAACCTTTCTGGGGAGGAGGGAAGAAGAGAAATTGGTATTACGGTGAACATCATTAGTTAAGAACTTCTTACCCAGGGTGAGACTCATCTGGGGACATCCTGAGCTGGGAAATGTAACTAAAGAGATGTCAAAGCAGCTTTCCTGAGGAATGCAGACTGATGTGTCTGAAAGCTCCCTGCTGGGAAGAAGAGGTAGAAACACAAACATGAAATGAATAATGTAGAATTACAGAAGTAGTAAGTGCCTGGTCAGTTAGCAGCTATTCAGATTTATTCTCACAACCAAGATCACCCTGCACAGCGGAGGTGGTTCAACCTTCAAAAGACATTGTCAGCCAAGAGAAAAGTTCCCCCAAGGAATCCAATTCACCATCATTGTGCCTGTCATTCATTAATCACACTCTCTTTGTAGGAAGATGCATCAATTTTCTCTTTCGCTTTCGATGCCACAAAGCCAAAAATCTTCTGCTATCAGCAGTCTTGTGTTGTGGGTGATAAATATTTTTAACAAATCACTTGTTGGGTTGGGTTTTTTTCATTTTTATTACAGGTCTAGAAATATGCTACAGCTGCATTCACTTGCGTGGACAAATGCTCTCTTCTCTCTTTTAAAAGCTCACAACCATAACTTATACTTTTGGTACTTTGTTTTTTTCAACTTCTGTCATAAAAGTTTGCTTAATTCCCCTATTTCAAGAGTCTCTTCAGGCATTTTAAATCTTGATATTTCTTCATTGTCAACAGACTTCCAAGTCTGCAGAAGGAGGTTTATAGTTATTCTTCATCTATGACTGAAAATGACAAATAAAAAATTTCCATATCCACATGCTTTGCATAATTTCACTATCACTTCAAAATACAGTATTGCTCTCATTACTCTCTTACGCTCAATCTGGCTGTCCAGGTCAGCTCATTATCTATGTGAAGTCTTAGGCTGTGTCAATTACTTCCTTCAAGTCACAGACAGTGAATTCAAATAGAATTTTGCTTCTTGGCAGCTCAGTCTGAATGCACACGTAGGTCACACAATAAAAGATTCTCATTTATAGCTGTTATTCCTGATGGCACTATTTTCATCAAAAAACATTTATTTTAATGTTTATACATAAAAAGAGGAAATTTCTTAATATAACAAGGAGGACAAAATACTGAAAATGCAATAAAGAAATCTTCCTTCAGAGTCGTATTCCTCACTCATGCATCACACCGAGTAGGTTTGGTATTGTTGGTGCCTTGACAAAACTCAGGTCACAAAATAGCATAAGTTTGAAACTTACAAAACATTTAGAAGATTTCTCAAACAGCAAATTGAGAGATTCATTGTCTTTTGATGACCTCAGACCAAGGTTACATATCTCAGTTTTATATAATAATCAGCTATCAGCCTCAACACATGGAGAGGAAAAAACTCTGTCCTGAGCATCAGTGACAAACTATTATCTTTAGAACCATCCGGCTACAACCTTCAAATCAATTCAGAGTTGACCTTGAAAATTTGAATCCATAATAAGACCCCATATTCTTCTACCACTGTGATCCCAAACAGAGCACAAATTGTATGAGCTGCTTTATATACAGGTGAACAAAGAAAGTGCTCCAGTTCTCTTTTATCATTGAATCAAATGAGATGCATATGCTCTTAGGTTCAGATTCTGCATTTAAATTACAGAGCTCCATGCTGGAATGTGCATGTCCTGCTTGATTCAGGGGAACATCCTCCACTGGAACACATGCCCAGTATACACTTTTCTAACTCCTGCTCAAGTTGGAGTCCTAGAGTTTCTTATAGAGCAAGATATTGCTCAGCAGTGGTAAAACTGAGCTTTCGGACAAAAATAATTATGGCACTGAATAGAAAATAAATAAATTTAAATCATATGAAAATAAATATCTTCAAGTCATATGAAATGTTCATCATTATTCTTGATGCTCATATTTAGAGCTTACTAAACATCTGAACTCTTTAGACAGCACATGTATCTAGTACATTCTCTGTAGTGGAATCCAAAAATGTTTTACAATCTTTAAAAACATAAAATTCAACCCTACCACAGCTGTGTATCCATTTCTGGCATGACCCAGCAGGAATTCTGAAGAAAGCACATGATTTTAACAAACAAAGAGAAAAGCTTCCCCAATTTAGATTAGAGGAAGGGTTCATGCACAAACTGTAGGTTGATCTGCCCCTAAATCTGGCCAGACTGGTGGTCTATTCCTGCAATCTCACCAGTAGTGTTGCTCCAGCTAATCTGCGTTTATAGGGCCACTGTACATCCGATTTACATGAGACCTTAGTTATGATAAACACGTATAGATACAAGCAAAAGTTTGCCTGGATGAAGAAAATAATAAAAGCTGCAGGAAGATGGAAAGCAGGTTGTTAATGGCTTCATAACCAAGTCTGCAAATATTGTAGAAGATGCCTTCTGCTCTGGATCAATTCATGGGCACAATTTGCAATGTAGTCAGGAAATAAGTTTGTCTTATGCTGAAAGGTCTGTAGAAGTGAAAGAACTCAACTTCTGGGGAAAAACACAAAACAATATATAGTAATATGGCAACTTCTTGTACCTCTGCACATTCTCTTAGCATTTATTCAAACTTCTTTTGCTAAAACATTGCAGAGGAGGAAGCAATACTTTCCTCTACCCAGTTGAGGAAATTCAACAAATTTCTACTTCTGCTACATGATCTGAATATCATTTGAGAAAATAGCAACTGCAGAATGGGAGTGCTGGGACATGCCAACAAATATCAGATTAAACCTTTATGATATTATTGTATAAACCAATAGTAACATCACCTCGCATCAGCTACAAAAGAAGTTCAGCTCAGTGTGGCAGGAAATGCATGTTAAACACAATTGTGAAATAACAGTAGGACAAATTAATGTTGAACACGAAATATTAAACAAGAAAGCAATTGAAACTCTTTCACAAATACTTTTTTTCTTAAAGGAACAACTCAGAAGAAAGCTTTGCCCTTGTAACTTTCTTTTCATTTAACAGCACAAATCTGTGTGGGAGATTCTTCGATTAGCAATTAGCTTATTTTTAATAGAATCATATCCTTCTTGAAGAAATGACATAGAAACATCAAAATTATTATTTTAAGCATTTAAAATATGCTTATGTTGGACTGCTAATTTTTGATCTGTAGTGATGTCTCTACCTTAAGATAAATCAAAAAAAGAAAAAGAAGATAATAGGAAAAATTATGGCTCCTATCCAAAACAACTGTTTTGGCTGCCTTACTCTGCAGGTCATTTGAAGGCACATTGTTTTTCTATTGAATTCATTAGAAACTTACAGAGCTTCATTCTCCTGAAGAGTTACTAATCCTCTTCCTTCCAGGACTTAGTGCTTAAAAAACCCCTCTGCAGCTGCACTTTGAAAGACTCCTCTGTTACCAGTGCTGTGACCGTTCTCACAAATACCCCAGTTTTCAATCTGGTTTCACGGTTTGGATTGAGGAAGGTTTTTGTCATTTTTTATCTCATGAAGTCATCTCATAAAAAACTGTGTCAAGTACAAGGTGAAAAAAATCAGTTATTGACCAAGAAGTCAAATCTTTCTGCTTATTGCCATCATATGTCATTGTAATTTTGTCCAGAGAATGGGAAAAAGGTATGCAAAATGTTGGTTTGCTCAGTTTAGCTTGTAAGGGGCTGACTTCATTTAGGTTCTGCTTTTTTATTACAAAGTCGTGCATAATCCTAAATGAATCTGCAATTTGAGCAAGAGACCTTTCCCCTCTCATTCAAACTGAGGACGGATTTGTTATTCTATATCTCATAAAGTGATCCTGTGGATAAGTGTGGCAATTCTGATGTTGCCTTGACTAAAACCAAAATATTTCTGGATATTGAAGGACTGAAGTCAAAGTGGGCTTAAGACAGCTTTGGCCACATGACTGGGAGAGATGCTCACCAGGGAAAACCAGTCAGCTAATGTTCCCCCACTGTGTAATTCAGAGCTCTGGTAAGTGAAGCTCAGATTTGTCCTCTAAGGAATCCTTTCTCTCATGTTCCAGTTCTCCAGTGACTTCAGCAGGAATTTAGGCAGATTAGCTTTGGTAAACTAAAACTGGTCTTTATGAATACTTTCCTTCCCTTGAGGGAAAATGTCGTTCAAACTATCACTTCTCTTAGTGCTAAAAAGAACCAAAAAAAAAAGGCATTTTAAAGCACCTCCAGTGAATAAAAGACTTTTAGAAATAAATTTTCTCTGTTTTTTTCTTCCTCTGAGTACTTAAAATATTTGTCCAACTCTAACACTCTCTTTTGGTCAGGATGGAAAGAACTACATTGTACATAAGACTAGGGAGTAAAATAAACCTGTCATCATGTTTTAATTCATTTACAGAAAGAGGAACTTGAGCCAGTAGGGTCATTTGCCGTCAAGTTTTCATTTGCTGCAGCTGAGATGAGCCTTCATGCTTCCAGCTGGGTTTCGTCCATCGCTGCCGAGTCCCTGTGTGCAGATATGGTGTATGTCCTGCAGGAGGGAGAAGGTGCAATGGTCAGTTTGTTCAGACCAAGCTGGAAATTAAGTTCCTACTTCTGGGAAGTGATTCCTCCAGATCATTTTGTTCACTGCACAGGCCTAGGAAAGCCAGCTTGGATTCAACGTGAGGGACTGTGTGAAACCTCCTTCCGAGGTTAAACGCAGATCCAGCTTCCAGAGATTCGCTGAAGGCTACTTTGGGTTTGTGTCCCATCTGACTAAAACTGCGGAAGGGTTTTTGGTAAATTACAAATTCAGCACCTCAAACATTTACAACATATGTAAACTCTGTATGTTCTGCAGATGAGATAAATCTGAGTGCAAGATTATGGAACAATCTGCTATGAGAAGCTGTGGGAGCTTGAGATTGACTCACTCCGAGCAACCCATCAAAAAATGTTGGAATTGGTAAGGGAATAATATGAACGATGAAACGGTCCGTCATGCCTCTAAAAAGTACGTACCAAGGCACACATGTTTTAAAGCATGGAAGGAAACTGCTGGAATTCTGCTGTTTCACAGTCACATATGTGTGGAATGATGTTTGTGGCCTTTGTATCAGTCTACACAGTCAGATTAACACCCGTCATTATCTCGTTGTTCAATCACAGAAGTGAGGTACTTGTCTGGCATACAGAACTAGAAGCACTTTTGCTCCAAGTGCATAATTAGTGTTTTCAGTAGCTCCACAGGTGTCCAGCATAAATTTTGCCTGAAAGTTGTAAATAAAAAACAAGAGGCTTTCCTATGAGACTTTGTTAAACTTTGATTTATCTGATTTATCTTGAGGTGGGCTCTTTAGTGTAAATGGTACTGGCTGAGTGATTAAGGAACTGTTGTCTCTGCGGATTCTGTGGCTGAAAGTCATAATATTAACAGTCTGATCATGTAAGGAATTAAAACAATTCACTTGCATTTACTTTACTGGCAATAGAGGTCATCAACACCTTCATACGAGGACACGAAAGAAAAGGAACAGGAAGAGAGGATTGATCCAAAACCCACTAAAACCAATGGGACTTTTTCCCAAACTATATCAGTGGAACTGCAGCTGGATCTAAAAGCAAGGACTGTCTCCCTGCTTCTCTTCAAACCCCTACAGTCACTTTACGAATTCCCATGGCAAGAAAGATTGCAAATCAAAATGGTCATGGTCGAAGCCAAGAAATAAGATTCAACAAGCTGTGATTCTTGGTAGACCTTAGTTTGGTACTCTTTGGAACATTGTGTACTTCAAGGAATCCTACTTCTCAAAGGAGAAATTACCTTGATTTCTTCAAAGAGCTCTTCTCCTTCAGCCCTCCTGGCCGGCAGCAGGCAAACTTGCAATCGATAACCTGGTAGATGATTGGGTTGTACATGGCTGCTGACTTTGCAAGCAGTGTTGGTATCACCGAGAACTGGATGGGGACTGAATCCGGCTGTCCAAAGGCTGACCAGACCGAGACTACGGCGTAAGGGATCCAGGCAATGAGGAACCCTGCGCAGATCAACATCGCCACCTTGTGAGAGGAGAAGAGAGAAAACGACGTTTATCTGGCACAGTCAGGCATTGGCAGCACAGCACAGAGCCAGGCAGAATGCAAGGCAATTGCATTCCACCGAACGGAGAAGAAAATGGATAATTTGATTCTTCGTGTAAATTTACAGCATGAACAAAATCTGCCTCTTTATCCAGTGCCTGTTTTTCTTTCACCTGACACAGAGCAGTTAATGAGTCTGTTATCACAAATCTTTAAAAATGCAATAAAGTCTGGCTAAATATGAGGGAACTAAATGAGATCTCAGAAAATAATAATGCTTTGATATTGGATTCAAATTATTTAGGGAGGAAATTCCTTTCAAAACACAGAATCTCTTTTTTAGAATATTATACAAATAATAGCAGAACGTGAAAGTTTTTGAAAAAGGTCTTTTGAAAAACGAGAATTTGACTGAGAATGAGAACACTAATACAATGTCTATATTTCTTCCTCCTAACCCATATCACGGATATGTACTCCATTAGAATATGTAGATACTTTAAAAAGCAAATTTCCATCAAATATTTCCCTTCTGATAAATGTGTTCCCACTAAATTAGTAAAGGACTTCCTTATAATGTGACGAAATGTAAACTTAAGAAAGTTTAGTATAAATATGAAAGACAAACTGTTTGGGGACAAAATTGGTGATTTGTATCCTTACTTTACCTGAACCAGCCTGTCTGACTCTGCTATCGAGTCACAGCTCGATAGCACTTCCAACGATGCCGTGCCATAATAATCCTGGAGAACATCTGCCATCATACTGCTGCCACTGGCAGACCATGGCTGCATCCGGACTGGGAGCAGAACATGTGCACTCATTTGGAATAAGGCAATTAGCAGGATTAGACAAAAAAAAAATCCCCAGAAAGCACAAGGGGTTTGGACATTGCATAACCTCTTCTTTAGCCTTTTCTTTTTGTTGTCTGTCACTGAAGTAACAGTGCAGGTGAGCCAAGGACCTCAAACACAGCCTGTCTGTTATAAATTGTGCTGTGGAGTCAAATGGGTTATAAGGGAGACTCATTTTCCATACTTATACTTATCCCAACATTATGTTCTCCAGTGCAGATCCAAGACAGGAGGGACAATTATCAGTGTTGCAACACAGATCACATTGAAGTTTTACATGATCCTTCCAATATGGAAAAAAAAAAAAATCTGCAACCTCAAATGAAAAGTTTCCATTGCTCTTCAAAGGAAAAAGTCAAAATTTGAAACATCTTTCTGAAAGGCAAGTACAGTTGTACCAGCTGTACTTGCAGCACTGGCTGTACAGGTACTAACTGAGACTCTCAGGTATGTTTAGACATAATGTCTCTTATTGCTGTATGTTATATAACTTTCAGTTCAATTCACAAAAAGTGTAATAAAATTTGATCAGGCAAGCAAAAGTTGCTGCTTTTGTCACTCTTGGCATGGATTACAGAGGCTGGTGAATCTTTTACAGCTAAGGAATCTGGTTTTGTTCAATGTAAGTCTTTATCTTGAGAGATTTCCTGGCACAATAACCAGTATCAAGGATCATGACTGTCACCATTGCCAAACAGAAAATAGATTCAATCAGAAAGGGAAAACAGGATATGGTCTGAGATGGAGAATTAATTGTAGCACTTCAGTGCATTTTCATCAGCAGTTCATGGCTGAACCTAAATGATAAATTATTTGCATAAAAACAACTGCAGTGTCACAGGACCGATTTTGGTTTATATCTTCATTAACAGAGGAACGTAAACTGTCTGAAAGTTTTATTTCCCTGCTACAATAATCTGCTCTCTATCTGTTCTCTGTTATAATTCCTGTGCACATCGAACACTTAAATTAGTGTTGCAATTGTTTCTGAAAGCAAAGGGTGTTTTATGGTGGGGAACAGGGCCACAGGGAGGTGATATGACTTGTAAGGTCACACAGCTCTGCTGCGGCAGAGCTTCAGAGTGAATCACGATCTCAGGGACTCAAGTGCCCTAATCACAGAATTATATTTCCACTGTTGTTTTTTACCCATCTTGACAGTAACAGAGGAGAGAGCTACAAGAACCACCTTCAGAGCACTGTGTTATTGTCTCCAAACCTGCTTCTATGGCCCTACAAAGCAAACTGAGGTCAATGTTCTCCACCTACCTTCGTCAGCTTCATCTCAAGTATGTGGCTGTTCTGAATCCTGGTATCATAGTGAGCGACTTCTTTGGTGGAGGATTTGACTTTTAAAATTATTTTGACATAGGAAAACACGATCACCGCCGTTGGGAACAGGAGGCAGAAGAAGAGAATGCTCAGAACAAAAGCCTGTCCAGCCACTGAAGCCTGTGCCAGCCACCAGTCCAGAGTGCAGGAGGTCCCAAAGGGCTCGGGGGCGTAGCTCCCCACCCCAGCAAAAGGCACCGTGGCCCAGAACATGGCATAGGCCCAGATTATTGCCAGGCAGATAAATGCATGGTGTCTCTTAAGCCAGGTACCTGGAAGGAAATTCAAGAGTTACAAGTTCATGTCCAGATGTATTTGGCACGATGGGAGATGTCATGTCACTGGAAGTGTTCAAGGACAGGTTGGATGGGGCTGTGAGCAATTTGGTCTAGTGGGAGCTGTCCCCATGATTCCCATTGAGTTTGGAACTGGATGGTCTTTAAAGCCCCTTCCAACCCAAACCATTCTATGGTTCTGTGAAATATGAGTTTGCTTGACTGTTTAACAACTCTGTCGTGCTCATCTCAGCTTTTTCCAGGTATCCATAGTGACCTTGAGCTCACATTGTACCTCCTGGAGACAAAGGCACACTCATATGGAAGGCTCCACCCGACTTTATTTCAGGTCTTTGCTTTAAACGGTGGTGATTTACAACAGAGGAGAGTCCAAACTAAAGCCAGACAACCAGCTCAGAAACAGCTTGCATACAGCTCTAATTCATTTAGAAAAAGTTTCATTTTGCAAGTTTTCATCATCACCTATGTTCAACATGTAGGACTCAGACAGGACTAACAAGTTAAAATCTTTAATTTTTGCAGAAACTTGTGTTATGGTGTTATAAGATCTCCTTCCAGCTTGGAAGTTCCAACCTGTCCTGCAGTCCCTGACTCACAGGAGAGTTTTCACTCACTTCACACTAACATTGAGGAGATTTCTCCAGGGTTTCAGAATGACTTAAAACAAAACCAAAGCAAAGAAACACCTGTAATTTGGATTTGACCAGTGTCACTTCCCAGCTGATTTTATGTTTCCAGATCCCTGGAAGGAAAATGAACATTGCCTGGCAAATGATGTATTCATGTATTATGGCTGGGAGACAGAAAGGTTTGTTATGTTCAAGGGTGGAAAAAAGCAACAATACAAAATGAGTATTAAAAGAGCAACATTATTTTTACAGCTATTGTCAAATCACAGCAGTCTAGTATCAAAAAAAAAAAAAAATCTGTAGAGAATGAGAATGTGTAGGTACATAGTCAGGTGTCCTTTATATGTAAAGTCAACTTGAGTATTCCCTGTATTTTGATGGGAATTTAGTCCCTTCCGATGCAAGAAGAACATCTTTTCTAATCTGTGACAATATCATTTAACTGGAAAGAATGACCCATATAATACATCACATTCAAGAGCTGCAAGATATTGATGGATAAGGTGGTAACACCTTTCACTGCTAAATTCATTTCATCCTCTCAGGTTCCATTTCCATAACAGAGAGACAATTTCTCATTATGACTTATTGCCCATTCAAATCTCTTGGATGTTTTAAATAGCTTGCCACACACCTCAGAGGAATTTAGGTATCTAATAAGGAATATTTCTATCTGTTGGTCCATAAGACCCTGCAATATTTGCAATACTTTCATCCGTTAATGCTAATAAGCCTTGATAGACACAAAGTGATTTATCTATGAGGGATTACAGAAAATCTTGCCTTAAGCAGACAGCAGAGGGACAACAGTGAGGGTGTTATGTCCAGCAAAACAAAGTTAGCTGGGATTACTTGGATCATGTAAATACATTTCTCTTATCTGTGTGTTCCCTTCTGTATTTAACAACAGCATTCTGAAGAGCTTAATTCTGATTTCAGTGTAGTAAACTATAGCACTTCATATAGCTTCTGTACAGTCATAGACAATATTTATAGCTATATATGGATATATAGTTGCCTTACCATAGGACAAGTGGCAGATTTTTAGGTACCTGTCCAGGCTGACAGCTGTCATGGTGATGAGGCTCCCACAGCCAAAGAAGAAACCAGCCCATCCGTACCAGCGGCAGCCAATCCAGCCGAACATCCAGCGGTGGGAAAAGAAGGAAATGATGCTGAAGGGTTTGCCTACAACTTCAAAAGGAGAAGAGAATGTCAGCTGACTGATAAAATCCACCATGGATAAAACCTCCTTTTTTCAGGAAGGCAAACCCTCTCCTTTGCACAAAACTGATACCAGTAAAAGTGCTGTGCAGTGTGGAGAGAGGGCTTCAGGCACAGCAGGTGTGGTGATTTTAAGCTGAAGGAGGGTAAATTTAGATGAGATATTAGGAAGAAAATCATTACTGGGAGGGTGGTGAGGCCCTGGCACRGGTTGTGCAGAGAAATTGCAGATGTTCCATCYCCAGAAATGTTCAAGGCCAGGTTGGACGAGRCTTGGAGCAACCTGGTCTAGTGAGAGAGTCTCTTCYCATGGCAGGGRGTTGGACCAAGATGATTTTTAAGTGTTCTCTGGTTTTATGTCTTGTGTGTCCCCCAATGCACAGGACTGAGCCAAAGGCAGCTGTAGCTGGATCCCACAGCACTGATGCTGTGGTAGGATGAGCCAAGCCTGCAGAATGGCTGGAAATAGGTGCTTTAATAGACYATAACTGAGTGTCTTCAAGCACAAGATAAAGAAATTTGCCTTCAAAAAGGACTTTTGCAAACCTGTCAAGACCCAGAAGTAGGATACATAGTGAGGGAAAGTGTTAGGTGAGAAGGAAAGATGCTGCCACGGTCACAGCATGGGCTTGAGGGCAGAAACAGTTCCAGCTCCTCTCCATGCCTTGATGCCTGTCAGCAAGTCACCTGGACACAGATACCAAAACATTCTAAGCTTCCCCAGACAGATGGGAAATACATAACTATTTGTGAGGCTCTGTCTTAGTGGCACTTCAGCTCATTCCTCCTTATGTAAAAGTGAGTGGTGCATTATGGGAGAAGTGAAGTTAGGTCAAATGTTGTTCCATTATCACCWTAAAGGAGATTTACATTATTCATATTCTCTGGAAGTATCACGACAAAGTTTGAAAATTGTAATTTTCTAGTTGGAAATCTCCACTTTCTCCTAACAATTACCTTGTTCTTGGTCAGAATCTGGACAAACAAAAAAAATCAACTTTAAAGGAATAGAAAACTCAGAAATTAATAATCTAGGAACGTATGTTTTCCAAACCCTTCAGTTTTACTTACCAGTCCCATCTGAAATGCTCCCAGGCCTGAGCATTCCAACTGCAGTGTTCAAACAACATTAAATATTGAACTCCACGTTCCTGTGACTGTGTTCCTTCCTGCACAGGGGCAGCCAGAGCACCTCAAGGATTTGAAAACATCTCAGCTGCCCTGGGCTAGTTTCCCTGGCTGAACCACAGTGTCTGTAACGTCATAGAAGCTCAGTGAATTGCTTTATAAAGAGGGCAAAAATGATCTTGCAAACTGTAATTCCCACAAGGTAACCTATTCATAGAAGCCAAGACAAAAATCTCTCTTTTGTTGAAGTGACCTGTAGGAAAATATTTCAGATTGTTCCCGAAACCATTCCATTTCACATCAAACTGATACAAACCAAAGCATTCTGCTTTTATTCTTAACAGAAAATTGAAATATTTCTACCRAAACCAAATCTCACAGAAAACGGCCTTTGCTCCATCTTCTATGCCAAAACCATCAGGACTGAAAGCCCTTCAAAATCAGATTTATGTTTAAACAAGGTAGTTTGGGATTATTTTCCTTCAGCCTAAGCCTGTAA
Organism: Amblyornis subalaris; assembly: GCA_018881555.1. Lineage (NCBI taxonomy): Eukaryota > Metazoa > Chordata > Aves > Passeriformes > Ptilonorhynchidae > Amblyornis > Amblyornis subalaris. Next base: position 327,938 of record JACAXG010000032.1, on the reverse strand, counting down.
GGAAAGTTCTGCCTGAACCCGAAGGTGGTGCTCAGGTCTGTGTGAGATGTGCTTTTCTTCAAGCACAATAAATGCACTTTTAATTTTTCAAGCGAAAGCTGAACTTGGTTATGAAGATCACAAGAAAAACATTAAATATGACAAGGTCTGGGATATGTGCTAACAGTCAGCACCTTCACTCAAGCAAATGATTGCCAGCTTTAAAGGCAAACACATTTATTTGCACAAAATCAAATTTTCATTCAGCAGCAGGACTGGGAGAATCCTGCAAAACGAGCTTGATGCAGCTTTGAACAAGGGGCTGGTGCCACCCTGTGGAAATCTGCAGGAAGCAGAACTCATTTCTTCAACAAAGTGTTAAGGCAAGTGCATGAAATATGAAGATTTTGGAGAAAACATCCTATCTTCAATCGACCCAGCARACAGAACACATCCCATTTCTCCAGTTAGCACCTTCCATTAGTTTAAAAAAAAAAATTAGAGAAGGGAGAAAAACCATGCATGGCCGTGCCAATCACAATTCTTTTTAATTCCAAAATTTAAACACACAGATAGAATGAGATTAGAGAAGGGAGAAAAACCATGCATGGCTGTCACATGGCCAATCACAATTCTTTTTAATTCCAAAATTTAAACACACAGATAGAATGAGATTCCCCCCAGAAGAAAGCAAGGTGATATGTTGGTGACAGACCTTGACAGAGAAACCAGCCCCTCACACCGAGAGGGGTCCCAAACAAGCTGTAATTTGAATGGTTGGGACAAACAGTTTATACAGTCAGGAGATAGCAGTTAAAATTTATCAAATCATAGAATCACAGAASAGTTTGGGTTAGGAGAAATCTTAAAGACCACCTAGTTCCAACCACCCTGCCATGGGCAGAGACACCTTCCACTGACCAGGTTGCTCAGAGCCCCATCCTGGTCTTGGACACTTCCAGGGATGGGGCAGTCACAGCTTCTCTGAGCAACATTCAAAATATAAAGCTGGGGAAATACTCCTGAAGCACTCCCTCTCATTGGAGTGACTATCATAGGAGCCTTATAAGATAAGACAGTTTCTTAAAACACAACAAAAATGGGAGTATCACACAATCTGGGTTTTTTCCTTAACTTCTGAGTATTGCAAGATAGAAATGGTGTCTCCATGGCAGAAATGCCAAAGAAATCATTGGGATTTCTCTGTGTGGTAGCAGTGATATTTATACCAACATCTTTCCTCTACTGAATTAGCATTTCCTTCAGAAATCCATGTTTAGTGACCAAAACCCCTGGAATACGCAGGAGTGAGCAGCTCCTTGGCCTTGTGCCATGAGACCACAAACGAGCGTCAGTGTGGGGAGGCTGGGAGCCATCATTTTATGTTGCTCAGTGATATTTTGGGCTTTTAGATGGGCACAAAAGCACCAGAGACAGAGGGCAGGAAAAGGGTGCACTGGAGCTGAGGGCAGAGGTCCCAGTGTGTACAACACATACGGGACAGATGGCTTTGGAAACAGGGGAAAATATTGCCATTTATATTGCACCRGGGAGATCCCATGGTCAGCTGGGTCTTGATACCCGTTGGATTGTCTGCCATCTAAAATGTCCTTTTCTAAAGGACATCCAGCCCTTTCCCTGTGTTTGCATGCAGCCATGAGCAGCTGAATGAGACTCATGTCAAGAGCCAAAACAACCATCTCTGCAACTCTATATAAACCTTTCCAAAGCTCCCTCCTCCCATGCCAGCACATCCAGACGGCGGGGTTGAAATAAAAATTCTCCCAGTTGGCTGTTGTTGCTCTTACTCTACAGATTGACACAAATGCTTATTTTTTCTGACTCAGACACAAAGGAGGAGGGTCACCAGAGAGAAAACTATTAGTTTTGATGGGCTGATAGCCACTGGCATTTTCCAATTATTTGGCTAAACGTGTAGTTTTGAAGGACTTGGATCCTTTCTATTGCACCCTACGGCAAGAAAACATCATTTTCTGCACCTGTAATACCGAGATATTTTGTGGTTATTGTGCCAGGGTGCACATGGAAGCTGCCTTTGGAGACTTGCCCACTGCTGGGGTGATCAGGAGCTTTGCCTGTTTGACAAAATCAGCCCTAATTTTTTCTCTGTACTGTTCATTTCTTCCCATCAAGCTGTTCAGGAATGTTGTTTTCCATCCTCYTCTGTTATTTACATGCAAATAATAGAGCAGAAATATAAGTAGCAAAAGGCATTTGGTGCTCCCATGACTTCCAGAGCATGTCTCTTGCTGCTGCCAGACAGAATGGTGAGACAGTAAAAATGAGTGAAAATAAAAACATTAAATTACCTGAAATGCCCAGATCACACACTGCTAAATTAACAGTCATTATCTCAGCAGGTCTCAACTTCTTTTTTCGCTTTGAGGACATGAAAATAACATACCCATTTCCCAGAGTTGAAAGGATGCCTGTAATAATGGAAAATACAATAACAATCAAATTAGAACTCTCCTCAAAAACAGCAATACTCCATCTTCCTTGTGAAATTCCCTGATATTTTCAGCCTGGAGCTGTCGTCCTAAGGCTGGGCATTTTGCTGTGAAACAGGATCATCTCATTGTCAGTGTGCAGCTCACAGGGACATGGACTGCAGACACCTCCCTCCCACAGAAATGCTGTTTTCCCCTCTGCAGCAGAGCATTGCCTTCATCACCTGAGCCTGCACGGCCATTGACTGAATGCCCACAACAGAAATCTCGTAAACTCTCTACTCTGATCAGCCCCAGCTTTCACTCAAACACTCATACAGCCACAAGAATGAAATTCATCTGTCTGTAATCACAAAGATCCCAGTCTGACCAACCTCAACTTTATTCAATACTTCAACAAGAGGTTGAGGGATAAATTTCTAATATAATGTAAATTAAGATATTAATATCAAATCTTAAATCTTACATTAAAATTGATTTCTATCATAAGAAAGAAAAATGATAAAATAAATCTGATTAATCTGATTTTAACTTCCAGGTGTAATTCAGTGCATGAGCAGGGATCCTTTTCATATTGGCTGACATCTTTTCCTGCATATCACCACCCAAGGACCCGCAGGGATAAGTGGTTAATCTGCCATGGAATTAATCACACCAGTACCAAGAATTGTAGGGTTTCCAGTTCCCTTAAAGAAAAATGTGTCCTCTCTAACTCATGTTTGAAAGGGCTCAGAGTGAGAGTTTTGCTGTGGAAACACAGGACAGCAAAAAACATCCCTGTCATGGAGCAAGAGTCACACCCAAAGGTGAAAAACCCAAGGGGAGCATGGACCATTGAGCCTTACCCTGGATCAGAGGAGACAGAAGGAGGGAAACACAGAAGAAAAGAGTGAAGAGCAAAGAGTGCTGCCATTGCCTCACCAAAGGGACCTACAACAGCAACGAGGGAGATGCTGGAGAGAAGTTCAGCCCAGGAAAATGGGAGGAAAGGTGTTTTCCATAAGTATTTTAGGTTTGACGTCTTTGTTTCTCACTACCTAAATCAGCAATTAAATATTAAGCTTTGGGGGTTGGAACCACATGATGGGAATTGGAAAAAGATGATCCTTGAGTTCCCCTCCAAMCCAAACCATTTTATGATTCCATGATTCTGAATTCTATTCCCCTCAAGGAGCCTGTTTGTCCACTTCAGTGACTGGGAATGCATCTTYCTGTTTTTATCTCCACCCTGTCTTCATCTCCACTGCTTTTCCTCCTCCTATTTCCCYCGTGTCCCACTGTGAGGGTTGTCCTGGGTGCTTGGCTACCAGCTGAGGCCAATTCACCACAGCAATACAAAAAAAATCATAAATAACCCAACTTTCCTCTGCTGAYGGGGCAGCAAAGTCACCCTTTGTGATGCCTTCCTCCACATGGCTCTGCTGGGGCAAACTCTGTTTCCAGAGGACCCCAGCAGCCTYCCAGCCTCCCACCAGAACTGCCCTCTCCAAATATTGTACCTCTGAATACCACACAATTTTCATCAGAGCCTTCTGGCAGGMCAGACCTCAGGAATTGCAGCTCAGTGATTAAATGGGTACTTAATTGTTTAGTAATCAATTTTGTAATTCAGTAATTAATAATCCAGTATTTAAATGGGTATTTGATTATTGACTTTGGCCCATCAATGGCACAATCTCCTTGCAAGGGTGCCGTGTCCTCACAGAACCAAGAAACTCAACCTGGGAAYATCCATGGGGCAGAGAGGGAAATGGTTCCCAGAGGCTAAAACCAGACTATTTATCAAGAAATATGAGTGACTGTGGAACCAAAAGTTTACCAAACTCATTAGAAAATACTTTGATTTTGAACTTTTCAGTATTAAATGCAACCCTGATTGGAAACTCTTCTAATTTTTATACTGACAGTATTGCTTTCTATATTATTTTAAAAAATAAACAGGACAGAAGCTGGCTTATTATCGATCTTAGATTTTCTCATAAAATTTGATTTGCCCTTGGAGAATTAAATTTTAAGAACAACCTACTCTTATGGCTCTGCAAATKTAATCTGAATTATAAGCAGATAGAGGTATTCATATGAATCATTTTCTTCCTTGCAGCTAAATAAGTGAATCTCAGTGCTGCAAGCACTTTTCATATATTTTAATCCTTTTCTCTCTTAAAGCCATTTTTCTCTCCAGTGATATTTAGGATAACTAGAGTGCCAGCATCCAGTTTGAAATACCTTTTGAAAGCATTTGACATTTCCCTGAATCTTTTTCAACTGACTAACAGTCAAGAGAGACATCTCCATCAGCCAAGCCTCTGAAGAAACTGCTCGTTATTAATATCAATGTTTCAGAGAGCCCCAGCCCACTGACCTCCTAATCCTGTGGCTGGAAGGGGTCCAGTGACAATTTGCGTTGTCTTTTGTCTTTGCCTTCACCTGATAATTGCTTATCTGAATTTTTTTTTAACTCCTTGGTGATCAAAAGTTTACGATTTCCTTAGATGAGGCATCTAATTCTCCACTTTTCCTACCATTAAATGACTTTCCTAGCAGTCAGCTGAAGGCCTAGGTGGAGCAGAGTTCCAGCTCTGGTAGGCTGGAAACAGGGGAAAAAGACTCTTCAGATATAAAATAAAGGCTCTTTTCCAGGAGAACTGTCCACGGCACCATAGCACTATTACATATGTACAAACAGAGAGCCAAGGATGTGATAACTAAAAAAGTGACACCTGCAGAGAGAGAGCCAGGCTGAGACACACAACCTGCAGCGAGAGGGTAAAGTGTTCACAAGCAGCCAGCTGAAGAGATGAGCTTCCRTTTCTCCAACCTGACAGCAGTGCTAAGCCATCAGAGAAAGTAAAATTAAAAAAAAAAGGGATAGTTCAGGATTTTGTTTTCAATTAAGCTGTTTCATAACAGGCTGAGGAAGCGTGCAGCAACTGTAAATCAATAGTGACTTGCCAAGGGGTTTCAGAGGAGCTGACAGCCAGCGGGGCGCAGCAGTTTGTCACCCTGCCCGGCTGTACTGGGAATCAATCAAGGCACTGATGAAAAACCTGGTGGGGGAAGTGACAAAGACAAAAGAACGGGATTCTTATAACCATGTGCATAATCCGATTTTTTTTTCCTAGAAAATTAAAAAGCTACAAGTGGAAATGAACTGTTCAGGACAAAAGGTCATGCACTCCCAGAGAATTTATCCCAGATTGGTCAAGGCTCCTGACTTTCTTCATGGACAAAAAAAAAACATTTTTCTATTTCAAACTGCAATACTTCAGCTGTATAACCAGTCTGACCCTAAAAGCTCCGTTGAGTTTTCAGATAGGATCTAGCCTTGTTCACTCACTGTTCAGCTGCTTTCCCTTTTCAAAAAAAAATTTAAACTCACTTGCACCTTACACAGCTCAAGTGCAAAAAGATGCACAATAGCAGTCCTGGCTTCCCACTTCCTGGCTTCCCATCTCCTGCTTCTCTCTCCCTGCTATCAGGATGTACACACAGACCATCCTCAGGAGAAGCCACAATTTCTTGGAAGGGCTCTGCAAAGGAGTAGGGAATGCTGTTCAGCAGCAGAAGGTGACAGGTTCAGTCTGAACCACAAGTTATAGTAAAAAATCACAGACACACAACCATAAAATCTTTTAAGCTGGAAAAGACCTCCAGGATCATCAAGTCCAACCTTTGACTGAACATTGCCATGCCCACCAAACCATACCATGAAATGCCACCTTTACTTGTTTTCCGAACGCTTCCAGAGATTATGATTCCACCACTTCCCTGGGCAGCCCATTCCAATGCTGAACCATTCTTCCAGTGAAGAAATTTTTCCTAATATCCAATCTAATCCTCCCCTGGTGTAATTTGAGTCCATTTTCCCTTATCCTGAAACCAAATAGTTGGTGAAATGGCTGAGGTCACAACTGACCAGCAGCTAAGCAATGAGTCTTTAAAAACAGTGCAAAGTTTGCTAAAAGGAATTTAAAATATCTCTTCAGGATACCAGTGATATCTTATTCTAGAGATCCAAGTCCAAGGAAGATGCAAATACATCATTTACATGCATATGTGAAGACCATAACTGGTTCTAATGAAATCTGCTGCTGGAGTTTGTAAGGTCCACAAGGGCAAAGTAATTAACCAAGTAAAATGCAATGCAAAACAAACACATGCAAAAATAATTTAAACTTGGAGCTAAATGTAGTATATGATGTGTAGAGCTTCACACATGTACAACAGAGCTGYGATTGAACTTCCCTGGCTTAGGCCGCTGGACACAATGAGTCCACAAGTCCAATATCAAAATGATTATTGGACCTTTTTGAATTGTAATTTCAGTCTCCTCACACTGCTCATGGAAGCCTGTACCTTTATGGCTGGCTTTTGGCTTTTCACTGGAAGTCTTTGATTCCTGCTCCTTGCCTTATTTTATTGTGTCTGTGCTTTTCAAGATGTTTCACACCTGACAGGGGTATTTTTTTGGAACAGGATAAAACTACACTAAATACATTAACACAACAAGGCAACAGAGTACATACTGGAAGGATTTATTGCAGCTACTCAGACATATTTCCTGGGATTAATGCTAAGTTTTCTTAACCAAGTGAAAAAAGGCCCAGAGTGGGGGTTGTTTTGGACAGTTCAGTGAAGACATCTGCAGAGCAGCAGAAAAATGTAAAGATGTGAAAGGTGGGGATACATACAAAACAGTGCATGAATACCAAGAACAGCACCAACAACATCAGCAAGACAGCTTCTGCTGCTCTGAATTMTTTTTTCAATAAAGACATAAGCGGAAAAGAAAATAGAAATAAACAGAAACGTAGGTAGAAGGGAAATAATAAAGATAACTCTGATGCCTCCACTACAGAAAAGATTACATTACTTAGATCAGTTGGAGCAAAAGCAGTAAGAGAGAGAAGGAGGGAGGGATAAAATAGAGAATGAGAAGCACAAAGGTCGGAATGACTGACAGATCTTTGTATTTTGTGCAGAACTGGTTGAACAAGACAATGAATCAAAACTGAAATAAATGTCAAGGAATCACTGTACACTCTGTAACCAGCCTTGTCGTCAGATGTCTGACACCTGGAGCCCAGGTTTCTGTAGAACAGTTCTATGTCCTTAGCTCAGCTTTAGTGAGAAAATAGCTGTTCTGCTGTGAGAAACTGTATGGAATGTATATGTAAAGAAGAACGGAACGGAACGGAATGGAACGGAACAGAACAGAACAGAACAGAACAGAACAGAACAGAACAGAACAGAACAGAACAGAACAGAACAGAACAGAATAGAATAGAATAGAATAGAATAGAATAGAATAGAATAGAATAGAATAGAATAGAATAGAATAGAATAGAATAGATCCTGAGCCGGAAAGGACCCACGTGGATCATCAAAGTACAACTCCTGACCTTGCACAGGACAATCCCAAGAATCCCACCATGTGCCTGAGAGTGTTGTCCAAACACTTCTTGAGCTCCATCAGGCTTGGTGCTGTGACCACTTCCTCGCTTCCAGAGCCCAACCACCCTCTGGTTGAAGAACCTTTTCCTGATATCCATCCCCAACCTCTGCTGACACTACTTCAGGCTGTTCCCTGAGGTGTTGAGGCACATATGGACACAAAAAGATATAACTCTGCCTTCCTCCATAAAGCAAAGAAGGTAAATTATCAAGAAGGACAAGTTTACCCCTAGAAGAAATGGACATCAGCCTTTTTCCCACTGGATGATGACTCCTTGGCGTGTGAACATCTAACGCAGAAATCAGTCCCAGCTATCATCTGTGTGCACTAACCATTAGATAATTGTATTTATTCTGCTTTCAAAGTCACTTTGAACATGGTAAAAGCCTCCAGCATGAAAGGATGGAGAGGGTGCTGGGTAGAAAATATTGCTCAGTATAACGTGTAACAGAGGACAGATGATGCCAGGAGCTGAGCAAGGCTCACATGAGCACATCTGAGGATGTTCACTGCTGTGTAGGCACATGAGAGAAGCTTTGAAAAGAGSCCATAAAACTCACATGGCATAGTGAGGAAACTCCATTCTGCCCAGGGACAATTAAACTGCAGGGCAGCAACCTATCTGCAGAAAAAAAAAATCAGTATTTCTTCACTTTTTGCTGGAACATCTACTGCTAGTCACTTTTGGCTACCTGTAGCAGCATGGTCTGTTGACACTGTTGACACCATATTTCTAACACGTTCTCTCCCCTCCCTCCTAGATTCTTTTTCTAGTATGAAAAAATATGTAATTACACATCAAATGAACAGAAGTTTCTGCCACCTTTCTGAGAACTGCAGGGATGCAGTCACACAGTCATATTTCAAAGACCAATTATAAAATAATTACCAATTATTGTCAAATAAAAGCCAGCTATGATGTCAGCTTCTCTAGAAAGCTTTGATGCAAAGGGGTCTTCTTTTTGGAGATAGTGTGGGATGTATCCATCCTGGGAGGAATTGTTCTGATCTGATGCCATCCCACTCATGTCCAGTTAAGCGTCTGAAAAACAAAAAACAGAGTTTTCAATAGATCACTGCTGTTGGAAAATGCAAAGATATTTTTGTGCATACAGAGGATGCATCTTCCCATCTTCAATTCTGCTCTGCCACTTCCCAGGGCATTTCAGGATACAATCCGAAATTGCATAATGCATCCTGCYGTGATTTACTTCATGACTTGTTTTATCCAAGAACATCATTATTCACATGGCACCACAACGTGAAAAAGACATCAAGCTATTAGAGAGTGTCCAAAGGAGGCCACAAGGATGGTGAAGGGTCTGGAGGGGATACCTTGTGAGGAGAGGCTGAGGTCACTTGGTTTTTTCAGCCTGGAGAAGGGGAGACTGAGGGGAGACCTCATTGCGGTCTTCAATGTCCTTCACAAGGGGAAAAGGAGGGGCAGGGACTGATCTGTTCACCCTCATGACCAGTGACAGGACCCAAGGGAATGACTGGAGCTGAGTCAGGGGATGTTTAGGTTGGATATCAGGAAAAGTTTCTTCACCCAGAGGGTGTTTGGGCACTGGAACAGGCTCCCCAGGGCAGTGGTCACAGCTCCGAGCCTGTCAGAGCTCAGGAAGCATTTGGACAATGCTCTCAGACATATGGTGGGATTCTTGGGGCTGGTCCTGTGCAGGGCCAGGAGCTGGACTTGATGATCCTTGTGGGTCCCTTCTAACTCAGCTTATTCTGTGATTCTGTGRGTTTGTGGCAGTTCTCACAATAATCCATCTGAGCAGTATCTGGGTACCTGTGTGCTGTGGCTTTCAAGGCAGGGCTTTGGATGCACCTTCCTTGAGTATCTTAAGGATCTCCATATTTCCAGCTGGGCCTAAGAGTGATCCAAGACCAAGAATACAGAAAAAATAAGCAAGGCAATCGTTTGTGTCTGATAACCTTCATTGCTCAGTGTGTTTAAGGCACACTATACTACTTGTCTTTATCTATACACATGGTTCTCACAATGCCAGGAAGCTGGGAATTATCAGCAAGACAGTGCCAGCAATTTCTTTGTATCCTGAGGGGCACAATGTCTACAGATGGCAGCTCTGCAAATTTCACAGATAAGTGAAAAATTATATCCGTAAATTCTCCTTAGAGTTCCTTAGGTGTTGTGTTCTAATGCAAATAACTTCTCATGGCCATGGTTATAAACAACAATTGCTGTTGGAATCGTGAAGAAGCAGCAGGARTATTAAATAATAGACTCATCTAGGAAGGTTTGTTGAGGTTTTTTTCCATTTCCTTTTGTGTGGAAATGGGTTATTGAGGTCAAACGTGCTAATATAAATAAAGCGAACCCTGATATGGGAAAATGGGAATCTGGCAGACACCCACAAGAGTTATCCCTCCAGAACAACTGAAGAAGTAAAGTGAGGAACTCCTGCATGAGAAAAAAACATTTCTGCCATGTTTGAAGCCACCCAGCCAGGACCTATCGAGGGCATTCAGACCCCCCAGTTCTTCTTGCCAGTGCCTGRTGGGGCAGGAGTGGCACTCAAGAACTTTGCACTTGACTCAGAGCTTCCATACCTTTTGCTGTGAGACCTGGGACGAGCTGTGAAGCTCTAAATTTTCACCCCAACCATCCAAATTTGGAGGGACAATAAGTGAGAAGAAAAAGATATTTCATTATTTTACCCATTTGCTCTCTTTTCTGCATCTTGAAGACAGGTAGTCTTGTCAATAACAGACCTGTGTGGCCAGGCACACCCATGTGCACCTAAAGCACTCACAGCCCTCTCCCTACTGTCCTTCTAGGCTAGAAAAGAAAAAAAAAGATTTTATTTAAGGGAATTGAATCATGAAGGCATACTGCTACTCTAGACAAGGGAGAAACAAAAAGGTGGCTCCAAATAGCACGAATTGTTTAAAGTTCAGCAGCTTCATTGTTTTTCTTTCTTTTCTTTTTTTTTTTTTTCCCAATACAGGGAAAAATAAGCAAAGGCTGATTAATTAAAAAAATTAAATATTAGAAATAGATTTTAAAAAAATCTGCTGGTCCATACAGCAGAGCAACCATTTAGGTTCGGATCAGGTACTCTGGTACAGCAGCCTAGACAGTCTGGAAAGACCATCTTGTACAAAAGGATGGGCTAAAGGATGAATCTGGGAAAAAATCAGGGTCATCCTCTCCATCCTATCATAGCCACAGGTCTTGATCCAGATTCCACTCGGCCTTCAGAAGGATCCTGATGCTTCTCTATCCCCCAGCCTGCACAGTCCCACAGCTCCTCTGTGGCTGCAGCATTTGAACCACGTGGGTGGCTGAAGTGATGCAACTGAAAAAGCACATCTGGGACCTGTCAGCACAATTTGGGTTTGATACAAACACCAAACTGTTTAAGTGCATGTTCCTTTTTCGAGCCACAGTAGAATCTCCCACTCAAGTCAGCATTAGGTGCCTCACAAGGGCAATAGTGTACTACTTACATGCACACAAAAAAGTAGCTTTAAAGAGGAAATTTCAGCTTCTGTATATGTTAAAYCCAGCCAGAGGTCCAGCCAGTCGGATTTTAATCTGCCTTAAAGCAAAGGTGCAGGTTTCCCAGGCAAATCACAGCCTTGGGACAGGATGGAGCCCTCTCTGATCCAAGTGAACATGGAAGATTTTGCTGCTTCATTTAATGTAAGTTGTTTACCTGTTTGCAAATGTTAATGTGGTGACAGACTAGTCCTCTCTGCTGAAAAAGAAACACCTTATCTTGGCTTTAATCTGAGACAGCACATTATTTCTTGAAAATTTTCAACAAAAATAAAAAGAAATTAATGTCTAACTTCCAAGAAGATACTCAAGCATTCCTCATTGTTTTAAATTATGTCTGATGAATTAAGAATAAGTTTCAGATTTAAAAAGATAAAAAACAACTGTACTTGATTTACACAAGAAGTGTTACAGTGACATATAATGCAGGGTTTAATACTAGATTATGGCTTAAAAAGATGCATCCTGATTAGGCAGGAATTAACTGTGCCCCCAAATGAAGCTCTGTTTAAGAATCAGATCTCACTTACAGAGTTCATAAAACCAAAAAGGATGCAATTAACAGAGCAGAATAATTAGTCCTCTCATAATTCCAAGTCAAGAAAAGCCATAATCCTGATAAGCATGTAGTGTCTAAATGTTGGGTAAAAAATTATGGAGAGAGGTAACTTTTACAGTAGTAGGCAAAGCCTAGCAAACGTAGGGGATGTTCATYTTCACTGATGAATTATTTCAGGAACCAAGATTTGAACTGCTAACTCTGTTGGTTTTATTTATACATGCCTTTTATAAGGTATCACAGCATTAAAAACCTGATAAAGGTCATAAATGTTCTGATCCACAGCTCCTAAAAGTTAATGAGTCAGCAACAGGGACTATAAAATATTGTTTTAATAGAAACACGAGTGATCCATGCTTGTACCAACCCTCATTGCTTGCAAGTTCCTGGGAATTCCTAAAACATCTTGGGAAGCTACATCAGGAGGTATTCCAGCCCAGGTTCAAATTATGTTGTCTTCTTAATGGGGCTTACATAAATATGGGCACACAGTGGCAAAATCCAAAATCCTTAATCTAAATTAGTAAGAAATCTAAATGAATAATTAATCTGAATTAGTAAGAAAACAATCACTGTGCTTATGTTAACCGGATGAAATTGGATGTATTCAGCCAAGCTAGCATGAAGCGGGAAAATAAAGGAAATATTAATGCCAACTGTTGAAAAAATAATCTGAAAAAGCTAACAGTGTCCTGTGGCTCAATGATTAAAGTTATTTAGTATGAGAAAGAGCAGTGTGTGGTGTGTGTCATAGGAATCTTGGAAACTGAACCACTATCAGATGCTGGAGAAATCCTCTGTGAAAGTTTCTGTGGCAGTGATGTTTTAATGTGCTTGAAAAGAAAGCACAAGAAATCTAATATTATTTTCAAAGTCATGACCCACAGACAAGGGTTGCAATTATTTGTAGAAGCTGATTAATTTATCAAGGGATAAATGGGAAAGTGAAACAAAAGATGTCTATGGACCCAGAGTCATCTCCTAGAAAGAGCTTGTAGACCTCAGTAGAGCTCATTTTGAAAGAATTAATATAGCTGAAGTGATAATATTATCAATTTTGTTAATTAAGAAAATAATTTTCTGCTCTTTCATATGTTAAAAACAATAAAACTATGAACAATTTCATCTGAGTCAGTAGAAGACAAAAGCTAAAAGGATAAATTAGTTCAGCAAATATCATCTTTTTAAGAGGAAAAATGGTAATTATCTCTTCCTTTAATTAGTCTAATGACATCTACTTCTCAGTGTCTCCATAGCAAAGTGAGTCAGCTCTCAGTGTCTGCTGGATCCCAGCTCATACTGTCCAGTGTCATTCTTATCCTAAGCTTCCCCCAGGTGTTTTGAGGAGCTCATTTCACCAACAGGGCTGTGGAAGCACAGGCAAAGGTCCCAGTGGGCATTACCCCATCCTCCCACACCACCCTGGCTGCTACTGTGGTGACACAGACCCTGAAGGCTGTCAAAACTCATTTCTACGATCCACATCCTTAGCCAAGTATTCCCCAATAGTCCAACCAGCCACTCTATTTAGGAACATAAATAACAATCACCAGAAAACTTATCTCAAAACAGCTACAGAGCATCAGCCTTTTTCTTTTTCTTTTTCTTTTTCTTTTTCTTTTTCTTTTTCTTTTTCTTTTTCTTTTTTTTTTTTTTTTTTGGATCTCCTAGTGTAGTAGAAGAGATTCTTTTAAGAAAAACAGGCTTGATTTAACCTCACTTTAGGACTAAACTCTGAAGACTCAAGCTATGGACTGGGAATCTGTCTTTTGTCCTCAGTAGACTTGTTTAATCACTAGGCTGCTGGTTATTGTGTAGTAGATTCACTCACACTTGTAGAAGAGGAATCATCACTTTAAATGCACTAAATTAAAAGTTTAACATTTTCTACGTTTCAGGTGCGCACTGTGCTCCATCACATCCCACTCTTGCTTTTGTGCTAATAATGATATAAACCAGTAAATTTGCTATGTCTCATGTTTCTCCCACAAGAGAGAAACAGAGAGCTTTTGGAACATCTTTTGGTCTGTTGATACCAGGAAAACACTTCATGCCTGCCTGTCACAGAAGATCTGCCCAAACAACCTAATGTGACATCACACAGCAACACTGGAAGGGCAGGGGTAAGAGAAAAGCTACTCTCAGATCACAGAATCACAGAATGGCTTGGGTTGGAAGGGACCTTCAAAGATTATCCCATTCCAACTCCCTGCCACGGGCAGGGACACCTTCCACTATCCCAGGTTGCTCCAAGCCCTATCCAAACTGGCCTTGAACACTTCCAAGACCGGGGGGCATCCACAGATTTTCTGGCAACCAGTTCCAGTGCTCACCACCTTCAGTGTATGTGGTCCCTATCTCGGGCTAAACACCACTGAGATATTTTTGATAAAGCCCTGGTTAGGTGCTTCTATTTCCTTTCAGTCTTAAGACTATGCAGTAAGACTCACTACTTAGCTTTGAAAAACATCCAATAATTTAAAAAAATGTGAAAATAATAAATTCACAAGTATACACTTTTTAAGCACTAAAATAAAAAAGAAAGAAAAAAAAGCAAAATAGTGAATGAAAAGACAAGCCTGTTTTTAATTGATTCTAGTTAATAAGCATAGATTTAAACCCAGACTCTCAAAAGACATTTTGTGACATAAGTGCTTCATCCAGCGTGGTAGGCACACTTGGACAAGCACTGGGAAATAATCCAGTTCTCGAGGACTGTTTTGTTCTTGCTGCCTCACCAGAACACAGGATTCCACACTGGTAGGTCTGCAATGTTCAAAGCTGGGAGCAGAGAGCACTACACCACAGGCTGCCATCCAGCCCATCTCCAGAGCATCTTCCCAGCACATTCTGTGCTGAAAGGCCCTCAGTGCCTGTGAAAACAGATTTAAAACCACAACAAAAGAAACCAACCCTCTCTTCTTATTAGAAATGGATTTGTGCTTATATCACTGTTGCAGACACTCATCTTTAATTAATACAAACGATTCCACTTTTAAATAATATATTCTTTAAAATGGAACTGTTCCACTATAGCCAACCTCAGGAGATCCAAAATCCTGGCTCAGACACGATAAAATGTCAATATCAAGCCTCAAAACTTGTGGGATTAAAGAAAAAAAGTGATTGAAGGTTTTTTGTTTGGCCCAATCAATGCAGCTTTGCCAGCCCTGCATCAGTTTTGCTCCCTGCTCTCTCCTCATCTCTCACTGGGGGCGTTTTCACATGTCCTTGGCAGCTTGGCCAGGCTCTTCTTATCCTGAGGAAGGCCAGGACACACCATTCCCACCTCTTTCAGGAAAGAAGTCAACCACATAACAGTGGTAACCTTCCTGATCTCTTCCTCCTGTAGGGAGGGCACAGAGGGAGGGGGGAGAAAAATCTTGGTTGCTGCTACAGAGCACCTGATATTTTTCCTAAGGTTTAGGCAAATCCAGGGAATTTTCACCCAGAGTTGCCAAAAGCATGATGTTTTGCAGGAGTTGAGTGACAGCAACTAAATGGGCYTGACCATTACCTGCCATTTATCATAGGATCATAGAAACAAAGAATCATGAAATCACAGAATCTCCCAATGGTTTGGGTTGGAAGGGACCTTAGAGATCATCTCATTCCCCCATAGGCAGGGACACTTTGCACTAGACCAGGTTGTTCCAAGCCTTGTCGAACCTGGCCTTGGACACTTCCAGGGATGGGGCATCCACAGCTTCTCTGGGCATCCTGTGCCAGGGCCTCACCACCTTCACAGTAAAGAATTTCTTCCTATTATCTCATCTAGCCCCACTCCTGCTGGTTTATTTCCGTTATTTATAGGGCACTGACCTTTGGTTTCAGGGCTTTGCAGACCCCTCAGTGGCTGGCTCACTGCAGACACAGCATAAGACTTTCCATTCCCAAAACAAACTCCAGCCTGTGAGCCTTTAGGTCCCATATCCCTCTACAACATCACCTGGAGAAGATGGGAACTCTAAGGTAAGTGCTGCCTCAGCAGCTGCAAACCACTGACACAACCTGTCCAGGCTGGGGTTTTGTCCATTTATATTTCATCTGGACAAATGGACATTTGCCACTGTCCATCTTTTCCATCCTAGTCCATCTGTTTTCCCATCTTCTGAAGGAAATTCTTACAGTCCCCTACCCTTCTGAGAGAGCAGAAAAGTCTGGAGGACCAAGCACAGAGCAACATCCAGGGTCCTGCCAAGTCTCCTCGCTTTTTCTACTTGATGTGCCATTTTCAGCAAATTGCTAAACCTCTTTCCCCCGAAGGAAAACAGTGAGTTTGCATCTGCAGGGGAGGTGGGCCAATGGACTAAAGTGTTCTGGTGTAATGGCTCCCACGTCAGTGATCCGAGCAAGAACGATGTGTTCTGTGTTTTGGAGAATTATTATAAACCACAAGGTGTTCTAAGCAATGTGTGGGTACGACGACGAAGTACAAATGAACTTCTTAGCTCCAGTAACAGCAGACTCGGATTTTGTAGGTGATGGCACACTCTGAGATCTGAAGTTGTGGGGCTTTTTTCCCCAGGACAGCACCTTCAGAAGAAAAATGACGTATTTACATTAAGGAGATCATACTGCAATTTCAGATTCATCCCAGCAGCCTTTCATGTTTTCAATGTTCGATGTGAAAAACCACAAGCATTATAGGTTTAAAATTTATACAGTTAGTCCTCAATATCCAGAGGGAAGGTAAAGACATCCACAAGCCTGAAGTCATCCAAATTAAACAATTTATTTGTGGGTTTGTTTTCCTATCGCTCAATAAAACGACAAAAAATGCTCTCTGTGATGTAGTGCCTGCTAATATCCCTGACAATGACCAGATATATGTTTGTGTCCAGAAGCAGAATCTGAAGGTGCTGGGGCATACAAATCGTGGAATATTTCCTTCAGTCCTTACCTGATTTCACAGCAGGATAAATCCTGGTTTTGTTGCTACAGATGAGTGTCCAGCCTATTCCTCATAATGGAAATTTCACAGTCTCCTGAGTTAAATCTTTCCTGAGGTTAATCAAAATTTTCAAAGAAAGAAACTTGGGATCACACACTTCTTAAACAACTTACATCATTAGGTCAGAGAAGCTCATTTTCCTCCCAAATCCTTAATATCTGATATAGGTAGATCCTTTTGGGGAGGAATAATATTATGGATTCATTTCAGTAATTTAGGGGTGTAAAGAGAGAAAATTCAATAATGACTCCAAAAAAAAATTCAATTCAACATGATATTATACCACAAAATATACATGAATTGCAGGAGCTCTTGGTGCAGGAAGGTGAGAGGAAAACAATCAGATAAATTCAGTAGAACCTGAATTCAAACACAAGTATTATTTTATCTGCTGAATAGAAGGTGTTTAAGAAGCACTGAGAAAAATTTGATTTGGGAAATTAAAATTCAGGACCGTGTAAATGTTCGCTAAACAACAATAGAGATTTCCTTCTGCTGGGGTTTTAGTCCATAAACCCAACTTAACTGCAAGGCATCATAGACACCAACCCCACAACAAGAGCTGATCACTCTTTGCAAAGCTCCTCAGTGATGATAGGCAGCCTATTAGGAAAAGATCTGTGTTCCCACTGGGATCCCTCTGACACATCAGAATTTCCTTACAGCCATGTTTGAGCTCACCTTGCTCATGAATTTCAGGGCACCCACCCCTGCTCTTGCCTGGGGCAGACAGGGCCATATTTTCTTGCAATATTTTTCCTGGAAGTCCTGGTAGTGACCAGATCAGCTCTGTGAACAGCAAAGCAAGGTGACAAACATCTGCCTCTACCCCTCTCCTAATCTTGCAGAGGGAACTTATCTGTCTCTGTAGACCTGAGCCAAAGCAAAGCTAAAGCAAACAGAGCAGACATTTCACAGGCTCTGGAGAGGCTGCAAAGGTTTTATTGAATATTTCTATGGCAGCGACAGCCCAGCATTTCACACTCCTGCTTTCCTGAGGCTGACTTGTAAAAAAAGCATGTGCCACTCAAGTACGGGAGCTACACAATCAGCAGAGACTGTCTAGAGGAAAATGAAAAGCAGTCACAGCCAAGCACCATTTGGAGAGGACAAAAATAGTCTCAGTAACTCGGCAAGTGACATTTTAGCCAAGAAAATTGTACCCCAATTGTAGCACCACAGGAGAACAAGCAACAAGGAAAAGCCACAAAACCAAGACAGCTGAAGAACAGAAAGACATTGCCAGATCACAAGATACAGCACCTGTAATTTTGGTTTAGGCTCCCGGAACACTTTTCAGTAGAGGTTTCCTATTGCAGAGGAAATCCTGTCCCTCTGTTCCAATATCGCTGTCCATTTGTCCTCCAAACAAGTGTCCTGGAGACACACAAAAGTCTAACCCTGTCCCAGGGAGGAACAAGTGCCTTCCTGGCAGGCCAGCATATGAAATCTCATCTGGTCCTTTCTCACGTAAAACATAAAACTTGGAGTAACTAAATGCACAACTATTTTCCAGCTCATAAACTTCATTAGAGCCGCTTAGTCATCTATGTGCAGTCATATAACGAGTCAGGGGCTGGGAAGGCTACTTGGAAATGCTGATTCCCTTTCCCTGACTCTGCTGGATCCCTCTCCTCCTGTTACAGGCTGAGACTGATACTGAAATTGTCCTTTTGCTGCCTGTTTACTGTTGAGGTAGTTCAGGACTGCAAATTGGGCTGCAGGCAGGCACACAGAGGGGTGCCTATATCCACTCAGTGAAGAAACATCCTCCAACTGCATCCAAACACAAGGGTATGGTGATGCCTGACTCTGAGGTGAGTACTTCAGTGCTATTTTATTATTAAATGAAGCCTAGAGTTCTGCTAAATATAAAGCACTGCATTTTCTTTGGTGCAAAGTGCCATCACAGCACTGTGCTGACCTACAGTTGTACAACTCCAGGCAATTCCCTTCTGTCTGTGAACAAGGGACATGAACGCAGTTCCTACAATTACTCTCTTTCTTGTTGTAAGGGAGTGTTTTGGGATATTCATTTTAATTTCTTACCTTAAAAATTAACTAATGATCAGCATAAAATCAATACCAATCTGATAAACAGTCTCAAATCAATATATTTCAGGCTCCTGATATTGCCCAAAGAGACAAATGACCAGTTCTCTTCCAAATTCTGTAATAAAGGCAATGCCAGATTTGTGCAGAACTCCAAAATGACTAATGGAAACACCAGTCCCAAAAGGACAATATTTATCAAAATGCCATTCTACTGACCAGTCCTGTTACATCATGAAATTATCCCTGGTTATATCACACATGCCTGGAGACTCCAATACCTTCCTTCATAAGGGGTGGAGGAGGGAAAGGAATAAACAACACCGTGCAATATCAAAACTTTCAGCAAATTTTTCTGAATTTCTCAAGTACATTTCAGAAGGTTGCACCCTATCATCTTCATGCTTGTGATGAAACATTTTATTCCACGGGAAGGAGAAGAAAAATAGAATGAAAATCAAAAGGATTCTGTGAGAAACTAAGCATCAGTGAAGATAATACGAAAATGGACCTAAATTAAGAATACAGTGAAAACTGGTAATGCAAGTGCCCGGGTGTGTATCTGTGCATCCCATTTTGCACCTGAATATCCTTGTGCATGTACACCCCAAACTTTCAGCATCTTACAAGAACAGGAGGAGAAATAGGACTTACCTTATTAATGGACTCTGTATAGAGCATCCCCCCTAGAGCTCCACAGCTGTTTTATTTAAAGTCTGGAGCAGAGTGATCTGTAAAAGCACAAATCCGCAGTGCTCTTGGAGTTTGGAGTTTCAGACTTCAAAAGGAAGAGGGGAAAATCAGTGCAAGGCAATCTCTCTCCTTCTTCCCCTTCCCAAGTCGGACTCCCAGACCCTGGATTCCGTGCTGTTCCTCCCTCTCTCACTCTTCCCAGCGGTGCTGCTGTCGATCATGCATCTCACCCCACGAAATTCACTCTGCGGAGCATCCTGCCCCTCTGTCCGTGCCAGGCAGCTTCCCGAGGTGCAGGGACACTCGGAGAGGGACCCCGGGGCTGTACCACTGGCAGAGGAAGGGAAGGAGGAAGCCGGCCCCGCCAAAGTCTGTCACATCACATGTCACATGCTGCTGGGTCCCTGCTGCCAGCACCGCTGGAATCCCGTGTATCCCTCACGCCACAGAACGCAGGATGCTTTTAAACTTGAAGGGGCTTTTTCTCGAGTTATTCCTCCTTTCTGGTAAGAGAGGGAAAGATCTGCAATCCTAAAAGGTGCTTTCACAGAGGTAATAAAAGCATCTTTCAGTATTGCATTTCGCTTTTCTTCACCAGTATCACCAGGCACTTATAAAACTTGGCTGGATGGTAAAAAGATGTGTGTAAATCATCATCACTACCCTGGACTCAGAAAACCTTTACATTAACTGAAGACCTGACTTTCAATCCCCACTGCAGGAAAATAAAATCTGAAGCCTGCAAAAGACGTTTACAAAGATGAAATACAGGGATGGATCCTCGATTTTCTTCACCAAGGCAGATTTCTGAGTCTGTACAGCTGCATCTCAGTGTCAGTTCTCTTTCATCAGCAGCCTGGTCAAGAAGCACTTTCCTAGGTAACACAGCAAACTGCCTGGATACAGAAAGAATATTGCAGGGAATATTTTTAGATGCTTTGTAACCCAACACTTACCCTATCACCTTTCTGCCAGGGGCTAGTTATTAAGAGGCTGCAGGAGACACTGAAATATTTTAATAAAAAACAACTTCACCTGACATTTTAGTATCGACGATTAATAGAGATGATGACACTTTTTTGCTTCATTTAAGAAAAGTATCATCATGAGTTCATGGGTGTCTTTCTGTTCTTGGCAGAGAAGGAAGGATTGTATTCCACCAGTAAAAGACAAAATAAGATTCTCTCCTTAGGTGGTAAAAGAAGATAAGAGGCAGCAAATGATTTCTAGAGCCAGGGCAGAATCTCACAGCAAGGCTGGATGCCACTCTCTGATTGTTACATTAAAAAGAAAAGCAGCTTGTTTTCTCCTTTCCTAATAAAGGAACTGGGAGTAGCCTAGATTTTGGCTACAGACTGGCCCCAAAAGCACTGCATGTAAAGGAAGGAACCATGAAACTCCAGAAAGTAACTTTCTAACTGACCCAAAATCCAGGCTGCACCATTAAAAACCCTTTGTGGCAAGCGAGGCCAGTTCACTGCAGAATAACAGGAGCACAGTGCTTTCTGCTCAGCTGCTTTGAAGCTGCTCTGCAGAAAATGCTCATCGTTAATGCCATGTTTTATTTAGGGGGGTGAAGAACCCTGGCAGAGAAAGGTGAAAAGTACATGATTTTCCAAAGAAAAAACTCATTCTAGGTAAGAATTTTAGTCAGTGTGTACCAGAACAGTTGCAGACACCAGGAAAGCTCTTGGGATGTGGAGCTCTGAGCCCTCCAAAACCGCTCCCGAGCTGCTGCCCTGCAAGCCTCGAGAAGAGAGTGAGGCAACTGCCTGCTTTGTAGGTGGTACCTGAGGACAGGGAACACCTGGGGTCCCTTTTCACCTTCAGTTTTTCACATCAACATGAAGCAGAGAAATAAACGGCAGCATTTAGTGAGGGTTAAAGAGAGCAGCATAGCTCAGAATGGGTCAAGACTTGGAAAGGGCAAAGAATGGTGGGAAACGAGGAAAAGATGGGTGTAATTTAGAGCATCATCCAAAGCCCCTGGCGCTAGGAGGTAGCAGGGACAGAGTTCTTCTCCAAACAGTAGTTTCTTTAAAGAGGACTTTGATAGTTGCTATGGACTCAAAAAACAGTAGATGTAAAGTACATATCAAAGTCCTTCCAGGGCATGTCACTCATCTCTAGGAAAGAGTTTGCAAAAATCATGGCTAACAACCCATGAAAGACAGCATTGGAAGAAAATTGAGTTTATTCCTCAGTTTATCACAGGTGGTGTTGGTGCTATAACTTTTTCATTGTTAGTAACAGATCATCAGTGTCCAGTCCTCATCTTAGCTCTCATCTTAACTGGTCTTAACTTGTTTACTAACTGGTCTTAACTTCATTTCCTTGCTTGAGCAGCAAAGTAGTCAGGACACAAATCTTAACAGCAAAATAAGAAAAATTGTGAGAGAGTTATTTTTTTAATCAYAGTCTTTGTTCAGTAGCTTTAAACCTTGGACTTGCTCATATTTGGTAAGATTCAGTCCTATTACATGTGGCAAATTTCCAGCAAAGAACCACACGAGTGAAAGTCCTGGCATAGTAAAGGTTCATAGATGGCTGGGAAAGAAGCTCAATGACAAAAATAGTATAAAAATATCCCTGAGCAAACCAGAAAACTGAGGAGTACTAGGAGATTTTGACTGGACCAGGAAAGGCTGAGGATGCAGTTCAAATGTTGTGAACTGTCTGATGAACTGGTTCAGGCTTAGTGAAGAGGTGACACTTAAGGATTCAAGTTGTTGAACAACTTTTTCAGAAATCTCAGAATTAAAAAAGCAGTTTGGAAAATGTTCCACTGACTGAAGAGAACTAAGAAGCTGTTGGTCTCCCCAAGCTTGGCTGAATCTAGGAGGCAAACACCCTGAGAAACAGAGAAATTAAAGCCAATATTGAACATGCTTGTAAGGACAGAAAACTGAATATTTTATTGATTTTTTTTTTTTTTTTTTGAAAAAAAAATGTACAGGCCAAAAAAAAGGTACAGGAAAAAATATCCTTCAGACTTGCAGTTCATTCATTCAATTTTTCTTTCTATTTTTAAAGCAGCTTTTTAAAAAATTATTGATTTAATGCAACAGTAAAGAAAAAATACATCAGAATGGCAGTATTTCTATTACTGATACCCCACAGCAGTGCAGTGTATCTTCTCAACAACCAACATGAAGCACAATGAAGCTCCATGCTCTCTGCACACCACTGCTGAATAATCCTGGTGCAACAGTAGGAAAAACAGTGCAGAGCAAATGCGGTCATGTGCCAAGGGCAGGGTGTCTGAAATGTTCAGTGTATTTACTCACAAGGTTATTAAAAAAATATAATAAGTGCGGCTTGATGCTTAATGTCACACTGATCAACTGAGATAAAAATTAACTCTCTGCTCTGCTCATCTGATGTCATCTTGGTTGCACAAAATGGGAGGAAAGAAGGGAATTTGGGTGCAAGGGCTCCATCCATCTGGATATGTCCATTGAAAGTATTCCTGTTCCTATTATTCTCTCATTAAGAAATAGATGCCAGGACTCATTAGAGGGCCGGGCTGTGCAAACTTCCAAGTCATACATCACAGCATGTGACACAGTGGATTCACACAGTGCCAGAGCAGAGCTTGAGGCACAGGAGAGCTCGGTGGTGTGGGTGCCATCCCCTCCTGGGGGCTCGTCTTCTGTCTGCCAGAACGTGTTAGCTGAGTCAGGGACTGTGCTGTATCCACTTGCATTGTTTTGAACGATATTTTAGATATCACTGCTGGGATGGGATGGGATTTGCCAAGTGGAGCCATTGTGCACGGCCCAGGTCTTCCCTGTTGGCCTGACACCGGGTGAGATCTGCTGCCCTCACCCTTTAAACCTTCTCCACAGTGACCAACCCACTGAGACAGATACTTTGCTCATCAAATGCACAGGGCAATGAGAACTAAAATAAAATCTTAAAATACCTTTCCCCCACTCCTCCCTTCTTCCCGGGCCCAATCTCACTCTGGGTTTTATGGCCCTGCTCCCATCAGTGGTGCGGGCGGACAGGGAAGGGGGCTGTGGTCAGTTCATCACATGGTGTCTCTTCCTCCTTAGGGGGAGGACTCCTCACACTCTTCCCCTGATCCATTGTGGGTTCCCTCTCCCGGGAGACAATCCCCCATGAACTGCTCTAGAGAGAGTCCTTCCCACGGGCCGCAGCTGTGCACAAACTGCTCGGGTGTGGAGCCCTCCCATGGGCTGCAGCTCCTCAGGAACAGGCTGCTCCAGTGGGATCCCTCCCATGGGCTGCAGCCCCTCAGGAACAGGCTGCTCCAGTGGGA